>BQNB010176324.1:0-13073 GCA_026074375.1 Tanacetum coccineum
GGGGGTCGTGTTATTGCTTTGGAGCAGGTTAGAGACCGTAGGGAGCAGTAGATGATATGAGATTAGTTAGAGTTTTTGTGTATAACACTAAACTGAGTAGCATCGGTTAGTGTCGGTATTATGATTAGAAAAGTTTTATTTTAGTAGTGGTGGTTACGACGAATCTTTTAGTCATTAGATGATTTGTATTGAAATCATTTTATGGTCGTAAAAGGGAATTTGTTTAACATTTGTTCTTTTGGGAATTAGCAGTATTTTAGTGTTATTATCCGATTAAAGGGATAAGATTAGTGCTTACAAGCACAATTGACCGTGTGTGGTTGCATTATGATAGGACACTTGCGTTAGGACGGGCACCTATTTCCTTGTTAGGATTAGCGTACGATGTATAACCTCGGGGTTGCGACCCCAAGAGCAGTGATGTATATTCGGTGAGCTTGAAATGTATTCGAGCTGATCAATTTTACCGTTTCATTAGGAGTACTGATAGGAAGGTAAGAGGCCATGAATGGTCATGGGGAAATATTAGAAAGAGTCGTTGTGATCAAACTGGAAGCCTGATCATACTTTACGTATGTAAGCTTTTGAGAGGTATCTTGACCTATCTAAGTGAAGTGAGATTTAAGGTACTCGTTGAGTAGGATTGATTAAAACAATTATAAAGCAAATAATGAGGAGATTTAAACAATGAAAAGGCCTTCTTGGAAAGGTAGTGCCTGAAATGTTGCTAATTAAGGTTTACTTGGGAATTTTGAGTAAGTGAGTATTAGTGAAAGAACCATAGGCGTATTTGAGAAAGTAGAATGTGAATCGTATTATGTAGGACATAAACCCTGTAGGTTTAGTCCCGTTGGTTAAATGATCGAAAATTTTGACAATGCCAAGTGTAAGAAGTAAAACTGAGGAGAGATTTAGTCTAAAGAGGAATCGGAAGAGACCTTGCTTGAAAAGACTAAACCCTAGTGAATTAATGTGATACGTTGAGGAATGGAAATTTTTGTTGATATTGTGAATCGATGATTTGAGCTGAATTTCGAGAAGAAATTCCTTTAAGGGGGTTAGATTGTGATAACCGGTAACTTGTCCAGGGTTAAGTATTACAAAATATTAAAATTTTGTACTTTGAAGTCTATCGATCTTGTTAGTTTTCCTCATGAAAGCTGAGAAGTTAACTTCAGTTGACTATTTTGCATAAAACGGCTAAGAGTTAACCGGGAGTTTGATGGAGTTTTGAGTTCATAAATGAATCACTTTCGATTCATTTTTCTGTTTTAGAGTGGTTTTGAAGTTTTCAGTGCTTTCCGGGAAGTTTTCCCGCGTCTAGCGAAAATCGTCATGCAGCGCGTACCGGCACGACAGTTTAATTGGGAATGATTTTAATGAATTTGGGAATGTGTTAATGGGTTTATTTATTTAATAAATTCATAGTGATAAATTAACGTTGATTTAAAAACGTAAATCGTGAGTGTGAGATTTAAAAGTTATCAGAAAACGGTTATTTTCGCGAAATTCGGTAAAAGACAGTAACCTATCGTAAAAGGTGAAATTTTGGTCGAATATGAGTTGTCAATCCCTATTTTGTGGTTTGGAGTGTTTTAAAATGGATGAGCAAGGTTCGGTTGAGTTTTGTCAAAATTCATGTTTTCGGTCCCGAGTCGGCCGGCAACGGCTCAAAATAGATTTTGTTGCAATTTAATGTGATAGGTGTCGTGTGAATAACCTAGATTTATGGAAAAATGATTTTTAAAGCAATGAAAATACTAACTAAGTTCGGTTGACATTTTACATAGATGACAGTCGAGTTTTTAAGTGATCCCGACATAAAAAGGAAAACCTGAGACCCTTTTTGGATGCTCTTTTGGGACGCCTAGGGGATACGGGGACAAGGAGGCTATTTTTAAGCTAATATGTCCCATAGTACTCTTATAACCACCACCACCTCAAACATTTTTTGTTCATGCACCATTTTGAAATCAAAACAAAATTTTCTATCTCTCTTTTTCTCTCTACATTCGGACGAACCACAAGGAAGAAAGAAACAAAGATTTTGAAGATTTTATCAAGAACATGGGTTAAGAAAACATTACTGGTTTGATAACTAGTAGTTGCGGGTTGTAGAAATAAGGTTTTGAGTTTTCTTCGCACGTCACGACCGAACCAAACTCGTCAAACAAGTAAGTTTTTCAAAAACTTTGATTTAAAGTTGTACTTTTATGATTATGGTGATGTCTAAACACTAGTTGTACAAGTTGATCGTCAAAAAGGTTGAAACTTGAAAACGAAAATATGAAAAGGGGTGTTTCATGCGTCGATTAGAAAGAAAAAGGGAAACAAGCAATTAAAGTTTTAATATTTTGGTTGTTGTGGTAATTTTCCATTTTTTAAAAGTGCTTAATAAGGGCTTATTTTGAAGCTTCGCTTATTTAATAGGCTAGATGTAGCTTATTTGATTTCGGGTAAGTGTAACGGTTTGGGCCCAGCCCAACCGTATGTTGTTTGGGCTTCCAGAATGGGATCGGCCCATTAGTGTGAAGCTCGACTCGGTTTGGGCTCGGCCCAACTGAGGAGTCCATTTGGTTCAACTCGGTTTGGGTTCGGCCCAACCGAGGGTTGCTTGGTCTTGGGTTACTGCTCAATAAGGGTTCGTTTGGTTTGTTTCGGTCCGACACAATAAGTGGGATCGGCCCACTTGGTTTTGGCTTTGGCTTATTGAACTCGGCATATATTGAGCTTTTGGTTTTTGGCTTATATGATAAGCTTATGGCTTATTTGGTTTTTGATTTATATGATAAGCTTATGGCTTATGTGGTTTTTGATTTATATAATAAGCTTATGGCTTATTGGGTTTTTGGCTTATATAATAAGCTTATGGTTTATTTAGTTTTCGACTTATTTATATATTAAGGTCTTATAGCTTATTGTTTCGGTTTAATGGGTCACGAAAATTGTGATTTCGGCTCATGTTTGGTTTGGCTTAATGGGCTTAAGGCCCATTGGGTTTTGATTTGTATTTTGGACTTTTGTAGGGAGGTATGGACTAAGTTTTGCTATCGGGCTAATTACTTAAGACCTTAATGGGCCATAAGGCCCAATAACAAGTAAATGGATTAGTGGTCTCGTAAATGGACTAATGGTTTTGGTTTGGGCTAAGAGGGATTTTGTTGGACTTGCCGAATGAAATTGAATTATTTTGCTACGATTGGATAAAAGGTGTTGAAAATGTTGACTTTGTGTTATGTTGAGAAATGTTGAGTTCGTGAAAAGTGTTTGGGATTAAGGTTTAAAACATTGGAAAAAATCATATAGACGTACGGGTCATGCCGAATTTTCGAAAAAGGTTTATACTTAGAAACTTTGCTTAGAAGGGATAAATTTCCAAGATTTTAATAATAAAGAATTGTTTTACTTCAAAATTTACTACAAGGCAAAAAATGTATTTTCTCGAAGCATTCTTAAATATTTAACATTGTAAACGTTTGTGTCGATTTGAATTGAAGGATTAAAGGATGAGTTTTATGAAAGATTAAGTGTCGAGGTAAAAGTCATTGGACATGGACATATTGAAATAACGAGACGTTGTAATTACCCCGTTAGCTCGATAATAAGACAAAAATAATAATAAAATATTATTATTTTATTTAAATTATTAAATACTTATATATATTATATACAATATAAATATAAAATAGAAAATATATATATATATATATATATATAATATATATATGTATATGTATATATATATATATAATATATATATATATATATATATATATATATATATATTATATAGACAAGCGTTCATTTGAGAAGACTAATTTTTGTGAGAAGGAAAGAAGGGATCCTAGCCCTCCATTAGCCCCTCATTTTTTAAATCTAATGGCTTAGATTAGATTAGGATTTGTATTAAACTTACACTAAATTACACTTAAAAAAAGCTGAAGGGCTTTTTATGTAATTTCACTTCCAAAAATCATAGGGGTCTGCTTGCAATTCTGTCATTTGTTACATTTTACAAAAAAGTAACCGTCTGTTTTTCACACACAATCGTATCAAAACATACACACACATAAACACGCACTAACACCACAACCATCTCCACCATCAACGACACCACAAATCTCTGGTTGTCAACCATCATATCCGTCGTCATCTACCACACCACAACCATCTCCGGTTATCAACCATCATATCTCCGTCGTTGACTGCGGCGTTGACTATTCAATTACTTTTTTGGGGATTCAATATTTTGATGAAGAATTCGTATATTAATCGCTCGAAACGTTGTTCCAATATTGATTTGAATGCTTATAGTGGTAATTATTTTCAATTAATTACTTTTTTACTAGTTTTAGGTTTTGTAATTCTGATTTTTTATTTATTATTTTGTTCTATAAATGTTAGATATTTTCACATGTGAAGATGCTCTATGTTATTGATTGTTTTAAATATGTTGCCTTCTTGTTTTGATTTTAGTTGAAATTTAGTATCGATACTGTTTTGATCTTAATTGATGCTTTTGTCGTAGTCGCGTTCTATTTAAGTTTTGTAGGAATATCTTCACTCGTGAAGATTTTATAGAATATGATTTTTTTAAGAATATCTTCACAAGTGATATTTTTTATCGATGACTGATGCTTTTGGCGTAGTCACGTTCCATTTAAGTTTTGTAGGATTATCTTCACTGGTGAAGATTTTATAGAATATGATTTTATTTTATTTTAAGAATATCTTCACAAGTGAAATTTTTTATCGATGATTGATGCTTTTGGCGAAGATTTTATAGAAGTTGATTTTTTTTAATAATATCTTCACAAGTGAAAATTTTTATCGAGGATTGATGCTTTTGCCGTAGTCACGTTCTATTTTAGAACTCGAATAAAAGAATGAGTCTAAGTAGCGTGAGGGTCAAAATGTTCAAACACATATTTTTTGTTTTTCTGGTAAACGAAATTACAAGCTTTGTGAAAGTTATATTAAAATGTTGCTACAAATCCCTCTACTTGTTAATGTCTGCAGTGGGTAGATTCACCACAAGAGAGTGATAATACAGAACAAATACAAAGAAAATATTGTTGGAATATTGCATGAAACTGGCTCGAAAGAGGTTGTCATCGTGTGTCATGGTCTCATGGATATAGATCCTGCAAGGTTGGTCATTTGTGATTTATGGTATCTATCCTTTGACATGGCAAACAAGAAGTTCAGCCTGTTTATATGTTTGTGAAAGGATGGTTTTCTAATTTTATGTCTTTGTTATATAGGACAGGATTCCTATGGTGAATCTTGGTGATGCTTTTGCAAATGAAGGTTTTAGTGCCTTTCGCTTCAACTTTGCTGGAACTGGGTAATCTTGTTCGTTAGTAAAGTTTTTTCAATAAAAATTTAAAATATATCATTTAACTTCGTTATTAGGATTTAAACATGTTGACCATAACTTATTTTGTTAAATCTATCAGTGATAGCGAAGGTTCATTTCAATATGGGAATTACTACAGTGAAGTTGGTGATTTGCGGTCGATAATGCAATATTTTGAGCAAGAAAAATGGTCTGTCATTGCAATTATTGGGCACAACAAAGGTCTGTTTTTTTCTCATAATCTAGTTTAATTTTGTATTCGGGATATACTATTTTCTTTTGTATATAAAAAGCTATTATATTGAATCATTGATCAAAAAGATATTTGTAGGAGGAAATGTGGTGCTTTTTTATGCTTCTAGGTTTAAAGATGTTAATAATGTGGTCAACATTTCTGGTCGATTTGATCTGAGAAGAGGTATTGAGGGTCGTTTGGGTAAAGATTACTTGAAGAGAATCAAACAATATGGATTCATTGATGTTGCCAGTAGAAAGGGTAAGCTTTTTGGTTTGTGGGTTCATCTTATTGCTTAAGGATAGCATATGTGTGTGCATTATCTTATATTATAAGTGGCAAGTATGGGCCGGTCAGGGTGGTAACTCGTTGAAACAGGTTCAGTTATAAATTGTTTTTTACAGTTAACACTTTCTTATAAGTTTTTTTTTATATATGGCTAATCAAAATTCAAGAACAATGTGTTTGCAATGGTACAAGTTTAGGCCAGTTTTTATTTGACCCATATGAGAAAAAAATACAACCCAAATCGACCCATTTATAAGCAACTGGGTCGAAATTGACACCTCATTTTTTTACACTTTGGATCTTATATGAACTTGTCACCAACTCACCAATATAAGGGAATATAGAGTATCGTGTGACTGAAAAAAGTTTGATGACTGTCTAACAACAAACACAGGTGCGGCATGCCAGTTAATTCCTCAAACCTGCAGGTACTTAACTCGTATCAGGTTGTGTTGGTTCTTTTTGTCAAATCGTATTTATACTTGCATAAGTTGTCAATTGTTGGTGCATTTAAGTCATAGTGCGAATTTTGTAAATAATTAATGGGTTAGTTTTTTTAGATGATTTCTCACATATCATAGAGTGACATCAGGGATTGTCAGCTATTTAATTGTTGTTATTCTACTTCAGTTTTGTAATTTAAGTGATTATTGAGTTTCATTAGGTTTTACTAAAATTTGATTAATTATTAGTGTTGTGTTTATGGATGAAGGTGTGGTGAATTAATTCATAATAAATATTAGTGTTGTGATTAATTCGATTAATTATTAGTGTTGTGATTAATTCGTAATAAATATAGTTGCGTTAAGCTCGGTTATCGCTAAAAGTATGGATAGTAAGTTGTGCGCATTACTGATACTTATAAAAGTGTATGCTTCTCTAGTTGTTGTGTCGTATACTTTCTAGGATAGGAGTTTTAGATGTTAAATTTTAGATTATGTGAACGTGTTAATTTGGATTAAAATCAGTTAAAGTTGTTAGGGAGATATTTGACTGAAATCAGTTAAAAGTGTAGTGATGCGTAAGTTTGTAAATAGTTTAGTGGTGTTGAGTGGTTTCCTGGTCGCGGATAGTAAAAATTTATGTGTAACTGAAAACCGTAGTGTCTGGCTTTTGTGCTGGTAGGAAGTATCTTTGAAGGTCTGAATTGATTCTACATGCGCAGTCAAGAACTTATAAGAGAGATTAGCACTCCTTCAAGTGGTTCCAAAGGACCTTGTCTTTCTCACCCAGTATTCACAACCATTTCTTGTACAATGCAAAGCTTGTTTATGGAAACAACATTGGTCTTACTGGAGAAACCTACAATATAATGATATTCGATTTGCCATCACTATTCTCACTGCTGCTATACTTGGTGTTGTTTTCTTCAGAAAGGGTGAAAAGATGTAAAGTTTTTAACACTATATTGTTATTTTTGAAAAGTTTGCGTTCAAAGACCAGTGTTGTGTTGTGTTTTATTTTAACTTAACTTGACTTTGGTTTGATGCATCCAGAGTAAAACTAGAAGATCTGCTAAGCAAGTTAGGAACTTTTCACTCTGCCGTTGTCTTCCTTGGGGCACTGAATTAGAATGCCATGCATCCTTTTGTTGCTCTTGAGAATATAGTTTTTTACCGTGAAAGGGATGTTGGGATGCTAGGATGGTGGGAGCAACATGCATAACCAAAATTAGGTGGGTTTGGCAATCTGGGTATCTATATTATAATGGATTCGGATAAAAAAAACAGCTACTTACTAACACAAGTCTAAACGGGTCTGTCATGTTGGGTTGACGAGTCATCACTAATTGATGGTTTAAGTGCAATTAAGAGTTGATAAATCATCTTATACATGGTATAGCTTTAAAAAGATATCTTGCGGTTATCATGCCATATGCAACTGCTGCTACTGAAGATACCTTTCAGATATAACTATGCTCTTTTAACTACAATGTTCATATTGTTCAGGTGATCATTGAGTCAATTTCTGTTCCAGTTTAGCTTTGATAAAAATTAGGCCCATCAAGGTTGAAATTGAAACAGTGTCTATACTTTTAACACGTTTTTATGTTGTAGCTGGTTCATGTCTCGAGTGTGGATAAGCAAACTAATTTCTGACAGTGTTAACTTTTGTTTGCAGACTTTGATCACCGGGTCCTGTTTAAGCTACATTATATTCATTCATTCGTCTACTGGTATGTTTGGTAACGGTGCTAATTATCTTGTTATTTGTTATGGTTATCATTTTCATGGCTGTTTCCTTACACATTCTTATGTTAGGACTATTCTCTGTTTTGTTGCTTTGGGGTGGGTACACCTTTATCATCAATCTCATTCGATGCATATGCTTCTTTGCTTGTGTCTGGTTGTATTCGTCTCGGCTATACAATGCGTATGCTCCACTTGTAAGTATATCACTCATTGACTTGAATATTAGCTGACTGGTGTTGCTTCTGCAGAAGCACTTTAGAAGGGAAATATTGTGCATTTGACACTTCTTAACTGCTTAAACTCCACGATCACAAATACTTACTGAAATGCAGAACAAGTGTATCTCACTTTGTGAAAACTGGGAGCATCTTGTTATTCTTACACAAAACAGCTAGATACGACTAACTTGGCTTAGCATAAATAGTTGTTACTAGTTAACTTATAATCCCGTGTTGCTTATGTAGTAAACGTAAGTTCCATTTCGTGAACATATCTATTATTGTTTTGCAGGTTGTCCTGGAACTTTATTTGGCAGCATTGGTGCCTGTTGTTGGTTTTAATGTGGTCACGACATCTGAACATTTTGCATCATTCTTGGTGAGTTCCACTGGTGAATGGTGGCATTTCAAGTCTGCATGCACATTGTTCTGATATGAACTAAATGTGCATGCTAGAGCACTTCACCTTTACTTGTGGCTGTATATTTTGATCATATATGGTCATGTTGAAATTTACTTATTTCAGGTAATTACATACTACATTCACTGTTATGGTTAACTCTAGTGAATATTTACAGGTTTTCATTGTTATCCATTGTGTTGCTCTTGCGTTTTTATATATAGGAATTCTCTCTCAAAGATGTTTTTTAAAGTAGCGGGCTACCCTTGTAGTATCCATTGGCTTGTAAGATTGACTCATTTCTTATAGTATTCTTCAAATTTAACCTTGATTTTAGCACAACAACGTGAAAATTCATTGCTGCATTTTGTAGGGATAAAAAAAGATTGATTTGAAATACAACACTGATTTTTTACATAGTTTTGTTATTCCACTTGAAAGATCTTGAAAGCGTAATCATAGGTTCTGATTGTTGAAAATTTTCATTACAATATACTTGTATACATCATTTTCTATCATCCAGGGTGGTAGGCCTTGCTGTCGTAGGAGTACTTGTAGCAGTAGTTGCATCTAGTCCTACAAAGGGATGGAGTGGACGAAGTTTAAGTCTTCTTGATCCGTAAGTTTCTTGTACATTTCATTTTGCTTTATAGCTTCCTGGTGGATCTTTTATTTTACCATGGCAGAACTTATGCAAGCAAGTACATACCAATCATTGCAAGTGTTAGTGAACATCAGCCACCCACATGGCCGTCTTACTTTATGGATCTTAATGTTCTAGCGTTCTTGGTTCCTGTTGGAATTATTGTAAGTTCACGATGTTCGTCTGAATTTGTAACGTTTTGACTTTTAATCTATTGTATTCTCGTAACTTACTGCTTTTATTCTTGTTTCTTGCTGGGATCTTTCAGGCATGCTTTCGCCACTATCTGATGCAAGCTCCTTTGTAATCCTTTACCTAGTGATGTCAGTATTTTTCTGGTGTCATGGTAAGTATTTAGCGGACAAAAATATTTTGCAGATTGTCTACTTTATACTTCCTTCCTCCATAGCCATAATTCAAGTTATGTTGCAGGTACGGTTAATGTTTTGATTGCTCCTGCTGCTTGCAATAAAAAAAAAAAAATTGTCTGGTAAATTGCTCTTTCTGAAGCTTTTAAGTTTTTTTACAGATCCATAATATTCTACATATCTAGTCTAACTGTGTTTCTGGAATTGATGTAAGTACTCAATGTGATTATTCTCGTATGAAGGGTTTCTGGACTAAATAATTTCTATTTTCACCTTCAAGGCAGGGGACGATTTACCGGGTAATAATGGTTCCTCACAATTTGATGTGTTGAAAATGAATAAAAAAGATACGTTGAAAGATATAACATTCTAGAAAAAATAAGAAAAAGAAAGGATGTTTTGTCGAAAAGAGAAGTCTTCTGTGAAGTCAAAGACGAAAAGGCCATTGGTTTTGCCTGCTGAAGTAGCTTTCTTTGCCCTTTTCTTAACTGTGTTGCTGGGTGCTTTCTATGTGGTAAGAACGCTTTCTCCATCTATCTTTATATTTTAAGAATATGATATTTTGTTACTCTTTAAACTAAAGATGTGCTTATTTTTAAAAGGTTCATAGTGTCTGGGCTGCTGCAGAGGCATATTCGGCTCCTTCAATCGTGCTTACCTCCCATTCGCATGACGGTCTTCATGTTTTTGATGACTTTAGAGAGGTGTATGCATGGTTAAGCCATAACACTGACGTAGATGACAGAGTAAGCTGGTATAATCTGTATATAGTCTCTTTTTGCTGATAATATGCTACCTAAGGGCTGTAGAGGTTTTGTTCTAAAAAACAAGCTCTTCCAAAATAAAAAGCTTTGTTTGGTAACCCAACAAGCTTTTATATTAAACATGTAGCTCCTAAACAAAAAGCTAACAAATGAAGGTTTCTAAATATTTTAGAGCTGTTTAAACTCAAAATTACTTAATTGCCCTTTGTTTTACTAGCATATGACTACATGTTCCTCTTTTCTACTGTTGAACTGAACTTCGTTTTTCATCTCCACCTTTTATAGTTAACATACCAACATACTTTGTATATTATATTTTATACGTATTATCTAGTTTGTTTTATTTTTTAAAAACAAATACGCCTACAGGTTAAACTTGCAACATATATTATTCCATCATCATTCAAATTACTTACCACTATATGGACTCATGATGTTCGTTTCCATGAAGTAATCACTTAGTGACACCTTCATTAATATGGAACGTGGATTATCAATAATTAATGGATTTTTTTTGTTTCAAATTATGCAAATGTAACACCTTACCAAACAATAACATAAAACAAAAAAGTAACAGCTTCTAGCTATCATCTTCATCTTACAGTTATCAGCTTACAGCTTCTAGCTATCATCTTCATCTTTCAGTTATAGCTACCGGTTTACAGCTAGTTTTACAAAACATAATCTTTCATATTTCAGGGCTCGTGGGATACCCCAGCGATGACATAAATAAATTTCTCTGGATGGTACGTATAGGAGGAGGTGTTTTCCCACATATCAAGGAACCTGATTATTGGTAAGCACACATTTGAAAAAACTATGTACAGCATTATCATACTAGTGTAAGCTGATTGTTTCCGGGTTTCTATCTCTAAATTATTTAGAAGCGTAACTGATTTGGTCTTCCATAATATCTAGGTTCCCAATTGACGCAATAATAACTACTAGACACTGATAAAATTATATAATGTTAGATTGTACAACCTTCAACCCAGTTATTAAGGCCCACGTTTAATCATCAAAGTTGGACGTTATTTCATTTTCCAATTCTAATTGTAATTATATTCTTTTTATAGTTTATTGTTGTTGTCCTCAATTATTTTAATAACCACTGCTGATAAGTGATAATAAACCACTCCTGTCTCAATCAATCACCAATCAATTGTGGACTCTAACTATGGCTTGGTGAAATCGAAAAAGAATTTTGTCACATTTGAAAGCCTTTGATATACAATAAGCAAATCTTGATTTGATAATCCTGCTAGTTTCAATGTAAATTGCTTAAATATTATGTTAATTTTGTATTTTCATTCGTTTTGTATAGAGAGATGGTCAATACCGAATCGACTCTCATGCCACTCCAACCATGCTTAAGGGTCAGAAAAACATTCATTAACCCTTATGGTGAGAAGGGATCTAATGTGAAGTTACGAGAGTATTGCGTGAAAAGTCTGCCAGGACCAAGTCCCAGACTTAACCTTAATTTCTCACTTTGGGTAATCTTTATTGGCTTAGAGGCGCATATCTTAGCTATTTAAGGCATGCTTGGTTAGGGGTTATAGACTTATAGGGTGTAAGGAATGGGCGAAATCACAACTGATGTTCGGTTGGAGATAATGCAAATCAACCCATAATTATAAACTTTCAACTGCGTATATTATCAACACACCTCTTTATCCTTCTTTATTTGTTATTTAGCTTATGTTATGACCTATCTGTTTTTATTTATTAAAGCACCCCTGATTTTTCGATAGTTATATGCTGTTAATGCTAGTTAATAGTCCTTAAAGTGATGCTAACTCATTGTCAATCAGAACGTTAATGTTAATGCTAAACGATCATATGATAGGACCTTTTTTGTGTCTAAAAAATACTGGTTATTCATAAATTGATTATTTAGACCCACAAATTAGTGATTAGTGACTTGTAAAAATGAAATACGCAGATCATCTTTTTCAAAACGCAATGCAAAACACTACCTAACATTATTTTTTCTCTCCCTGATTTGTGAATTCCACTAATTAAGTTACTTTGGGAAATACAAGCAATGTAATTGCACATGGTTATTTATTTACTCTCTGGACAGATCAAGGAAGAACTGAATGCTGAATTAGTAACTATCAATAATCCTTATTGTGATGGACGTCACGTTAGGTGAATTTGTATATTGTTTTACAGCTGATCCATAAGTTGACTAGCTCTTTCTACTATTCAGATGTATAATATGGTATGTTCACTTAAAAACTTATTTGATTTTTGCAGATATATAAATAGTTTTTTATTTTTTAGACACAAATCTTGACAACTATAGGCAAGTATTTCTTTAAAGATGCAAATCTTGACAACTATAGCTAAATTTGCAATGATCTTTGATGTCGATGACCCTAGTAAACATAATAATTCATTCCACTTTGACGTTAATATGGTATTTTACATGGTGATTTTTAAGTATGCGTAACCGGATTAGTTAAGATAACCAAAAATAATATGGTTATGGAACTTGCAAGCATAGTTGAAGACTGATATAGGGAGACTTTCTGTTTGCAATCTATTGTAGTCCGAGTACCTTTGTATGTGTACGTAACATAGCAAGAGCAATCCCTAAC
>BQNB010176327.1:0-13073 GCA_026074375.1 Tanacetum coccineum
CTCAGTGTACACTCAAAGTTTAAAACTAGTAAAAGTGTGAAAAGATTCCTAATTAAATTGGTGGGATTTGCGACCCCTCATATATATAAGAAAAATAATAATATGTGTTCCTATTACATGTTCTTGTTTATCCTCATATCATTATGATTATGATTGTAGTAAATGAACATACAATGAAACAAATTAGAACTATATACTATTTGTCATTACACTTTCACACACAATTGCTACAGTACCTTATTTTTTAATCAAAGGAACAGTAGTTTGCTAATTTTTTAATCTAACGTGGCTCGAATATAACACACACACATTTACACACACCACAACAATACTCATCTCCAAAACCACCTACCCCACTTTAAAAGCACATACCCCGCCGATTGTTTTGTGGTGTATTTGATTTTGTGTCATTGTTTGTTGTTGGCGGTGGGGCGATGACCATAGCGATGACCAAGCAAACTTTGCAATATTTCATGCATTAACGTATATATTTAGTGTATTTTTGAGAGATATTTTATGTATATTTAAAGCGTTATCAGGGCACACGTACCATTTTCCATAGTTTGGCGTGGCATCATGTAAGGTTTGCAGCCATGTCTGATGATTGTTGTTGTAATGTGTGTGGTGTTACATTCGAGCCACGTTATTACGTTACTATTTATTAGATTAAAAAATTATCTTCTCAATTGTCGGATTTGGTAAACGGGAACTTGGCGTGGCAAATTATCAGGTTTACAGCCATAGTTTATTGGCGTGGCATCGTGTTAGGTTTGCAGCCATCTGATTCCATTGATAGTTGCTACAATAGTTGCTGATTCTCTTTATTGTTGCCTGCATTTCTTATGCATGTTTAGAGTGTCGATGTTGTTTATGTTCCATGTTTGGCAAACAGGTGTCAAAAAATGTTGAAAATGAATGTGATGATGCAAGGAACTTCTTATATCTTAACACTCGAGCAAACAATGTATTGCGGATAAATGGTACATGATCGACTGTGTGTGTGTTTTTGGGGTAAGTTAAGTGGTTTGGGAGATGAGTATTGTTGTGTTGTATGGTATTCACTGAATAACGTGCGGTATCGCTATTGGAATAGGATTATCTGTTGCCCTTTTTGCATGGTCTCTACCGGAAGAGTTCTTTACCCAACTGTTCTTTTGTTTAGAAATAATGATGGAGATGATGATGGTATTTTACATGTTGTATTCGTAGTGCACAAGCGCCTGTATACTGGTTGGGCATTCACATCTAGATGGTGGTTTCAGCCATGGCAGGTGTTGTATGGTGCTTCTGCAATTGCAGATCTGAGCCTCGCATAATTTGCTTTGGTAACTTCTTTTAATCTTTATTTAACCCTGATAAATGATGAGTATTGTTGTGTTGTGTGGTATTCAATGAATAACACGCGGTTATGGCAGCTTTATGCAATTTTATTGTATTTGCCACAGTTTGATACTAATTTTATCTTGGCTTGGTAATCGCTATTGGAATAGGATTGCAGCCATACTGAGTAGTTTCTGATTGATCCCTTGTGGGGCAACCTATTGGAATTGTAGCCATGGCTTAACACTGTACACTATTTGTCATTACCTTCACACTTGCATATGTTGAGTGGTGGGTTAGTAATGGGCGGCAAATTAGATCGTTCGGATAACGTCTAACATAACACTGCAATAACATAGACTCTATTATTATTTTTTCCTATATTGGTCTGCTTAGTGTCTGTCCATCTCTATCATATGTTTATGTATTTGTGGTTGTCTATCGGTGCATGCTCTGTTCTCCTGGGTTGCTTTCTCTGAAATACAATTAGGATGTGTTGTTTCTTTTATTACTGTTAATGTTGTGTTATGCATCACTAGGTGCCTGTAATTTTTAGCCATATTCTTGCGTTACCATATTTTGTTTACATGGATGTATAGTATACACAATATGTTGGCCTTTTTTCATGGTCGATATCAGAAGAGTTTTTTTACCCAATTGTATTTAGCCCCTTTGGTAGAGAAAAATGATGGCAATGATGATTTAATTCTGCATTTTGTATTTGTGGTGCACAATCGACTGTATCTTGGTTGCGCTTCCACATGTAGAAATGGCAGGTGTTGTGTGGCAGGTGATTGAAGAAATGGCAGGTGTTGTGTGGTGCTCCTACATTTGCAGATCTGAGCCTCGCAGCATTTGCTACGGTAACTTCTTTTAATCTTTTTTTGTTATTAAACGAATGTTGGGTTATGAGATATTGGTTTAAGAAGATTGGAGAGATGATAATGGAACCATCTAGTTTACCACCTCTTACTGACCCACACAGACCCGAATTATTTAATTATCTATTAGATTACTGTTTGTAAGATTATCAAATTAGGTACTGTAGCAACTGTGTGTGCAAGTGTGATGAAAAACTTATTGCTCTTATTTGGCCTTTTGCATTCTCACTGTGTCGAATAAATTAGTGCTACTGATTTGTGTTCTTCTGAACAGCTACTAGCTATGTATGTTGCTTTGTGTTCTTATATATGTGATAGGTGCATGTTTAACTGATCAGTCAACAATGATGAAGTGTCCATTTCTAACGACTAGACCCGTGTTCAAATGATCAACAAAAACGATAAATTTTAGCACCACACGCTGTGAATTATCACACTGAAATGTAAGTTGTATTCACATTGGTTGATTGCTTGAACACGGAATTGATCCTTGGAGAATGTGTTTATATCTTTGCAAGGTTTGGCCATTGAATTTTTTCTCCCCCGGGATTCCGTTGGGTATGTATTTTCAAAGGTTTTCTTGAATTTGTTTATGGCGTACCAGTTGACAAATATTGCATCAATCCTACAAATAGACATTGTTTTGTGAGTTTTAGAGGTTGTAATGGTGATTGTTGCCGATTAATGTTGGGGCAATGGGAAGTTTGTTGTGATGTCTGTTAGGAAAGTTCATCTCTACTACAGAGTATGAGTTTATAGTAAAGTCAATGATGATGATTCTCTGCATTTGAATGTTTCAATGACATAATATTCTTATAATGGTATCTTGGTGCAGCAATATGACTGGAATTAGAACTGCAGCCATAGCCGATATTTTTTGTCGAATTTTACATTTGCAGATTTGAGCCTTATATATGTTTGAAAGTTTAATATCAAGGTTGTTGCTTTTCGTGTCCTCCATTTGATAGCTAAATTATATAAATGGCTTATGGAAAGTTTATGAAAATATTTTCTCGGTACTTTTAGTTGGATTGTAGCATAATTAGTCGACTTTCTGTAACCTTTGCCCTTTTGTGTTCTGAATATTTCGTTAATAGTCCTTTGATTATTTGACATATGTCAGTTTATTCAGATTTTATATCGTGTTGACGGTGGTGATTTTATGAGATATGTGACGAATTGTGGTTTATTGTATTTAATAATCCCTTTTGGAAGGTATTATTGTGTTATGTGTATTCCGGGTGGTTAAACCCGTGAATGTTGAGAAATGCCGAAAAACGAGTCTGACACGTCCGTTAATGTCCAAATTGAATTTTGAAGGGTTTAAAGTGTAAATATGGCAAGTGAATACTCTAATTTAATGGAAAAGTATTTTTAAGGTGAATAAAAATGCTTTTTAACTTTGGGGTAAATGTTACGGTTGAGTTTTACGACTTTTAAGTGATTTTGACACGAAAAGAAAGGCCCGAAACTCCCTTGGATCCCTTGGCCGGTTATGGGAAGGATAGGGAATAACATGGCTAGTTTTTAGGAGTTGTGTCCAAAGGTGTACACATATATTCCATATGCTAAGAGATTTCCACTCATTTTCATTTCATTTCAAAAAAAATAAACACACACTTGTGTGTGTCTTGTGTTCGTCCGCCACCTACAACACACACACACTCATAATTTTTGAATTTTGATCAAGAAAACATAAAGATATAAATATTTGGGGTTGATTCTAGTGTTTGGTTATTCATTTAAACAACGATTGTGTTGTCCGGTTCGTGTCAAAATCTACAAATTTGAAGATTTTTCTTGGTAAGTTTCTCAAATATTAAATTTGTTTGTCCTATTGGGTTTATCTTTTGATGCATAGATGGTTAGTTTGTAGAAAGTTGACCGTTGTATGAAAATCTAATTTTTGTAATCGAAACGAAAGAAATGGTGTCGGTTGGAGTTCGTAATAGTGAAAAAAAAAATAAGGGTTTTGTAAGTTTTTTGATTTGTGTCTCGTGATGGTGAATAATAATAAGTTGCTTAGAATGCTTATTTTAGATAATTTACTTGTATAGTTTTATTCTGTAGTGTATTATGCTATTTTTAAGCTATTTCTTGGCTTATTTTTTGGGCTTTAAAGCGACGTGTAAATTCTCAAAGTCCTAGGCACTGTGATTTGATTATTTTGTCTGTAAGAGCATATGTTTGGTCTATTTTTGAGGTTATGGTAGTAACTCAAAAGCGATACGTAGCTTATTAGCAGCTTATTTAAAACTTAAATATACTATTTGGAGATTATTGGGACTCACGGCCCAATAATCCTATTTGAGCGCGCTTATGACGGTAGAGCTTATTGTGGTTCGGATATTTCTAGCATATCAAGTATAATACTTATATATGTAAATTGGACATTGGTTCTGGACTTAAATAGTATTTTTGGACTTAATAAATGTTCTAGAATAGGGACCCTTGTTGGGGCCATGAGGCCATAAGCTATATTTGGTCATTTTATGAGGAGTTTTTGGTGACATTTTGGAAAGCGAAATATATATTTACAAAGTGATATTAGATCGTTAATTTTGAGGAAAACGATTTGGTGAACGTTAAAGTTTGAGATTTTGGCAATTTTATCGAAAAGTGTTGTAGAAATTTGTGAACAGTGTTTGAAATTAAGTTTGCAAACACGCTTAGAAAAACTTGTAAACATGTACGGTCATGTCAAAATTTCGTAAAAAAGTGTTATACTTTAGAAATTTTTCTTAAAACATTATTTTTGATTTTCTAATAAAAAATATTAATTGTTATATATTTTATTTCTAATATAGATAAATTGCAATAAAAGACCGAAAACAATATTTTTTTTCTCACAACTTTCCTAAGGGTGTTTGTTGTGACTTAAACCGTCGTTTTCTCATCAAGGAATGATTATTTTGAAGGTGATTAAGGGATGTATCCGATGAACTCGTCAGAATTATTTATAAGTAGTAATAATAAATATTCATAAATTACTTATCTATTTGCGCTAATATTAGTATAGTATGATTAACGGAGTAATGAGGTTGATTATGGATGTAGGAGATAAGTCGTAACCTCACACACACTAAAAACTGTTTTGGGTAATTATACAACGCGTTCTAAACTCTATGCATCCAACGAGAAGGAATGTTTTAGAAGTGATTGATTAAAAAAACGAGACATTAACTGGACTAGTCGTATGGCGAGGGCGTCGTTTGCGATTTTGCTTGTGGTAGTAGAAGTTGGTTCTAAAGGCTTGCTTAAGTGATATTCACTCGTAGCCCACTTTTTACTGTTTTTCCGTTGGGAAAGATGAATACTCAAATGTGTTTGAAATATTTTGAAATTGTCTATGCTAAATGTGATTTTGTTTATTGGACAAAGATATGTGCTTAAGGACTGTTTATGTGAATATTAAGAGTGTTGATGTTACTTTCATATCCTGATTTGCGGCATGGCAATGTTCTTGTGTGGTACTTGTATGAAACTAATGTGTTTGCAATACAAGAATTCTGTGAGGTACTTGCATTACTGTGTTTTGGCGCATGTAAGGTTATTGTGTAGTACAGCCCTACTATAGTGCATCCTCAGGTAGGCCAATTTAGGTGCGTTTAGTAAATGTTGGGAGTTGCGACCCCGGATTTCATTTATGGATGGAGTTCGGATATGACTAGCGGAGGGGATGCTATGTCTGTGGATTTTAGAATCTATTCATGTCATATAGCACTCTTATCCACCGTTGAAAGTATTGGCACAACTTTTGTGTTTAAGGTCAAATCTATACGAGTCTCACCAACATATTGTTGCCGTTTTCGAAGTAGCATTTTCAAGTGAAGTGAAAGAAGAATAGTTTTGGGTGATTAATAGCAGACTTAGAA
This sequence comes from Tanacetum coccineum, assembly GCA_026074375.1. NCBI lineage: Eukaryota > Viridiplantae > Streptophyta > Magnoliopsida > Asterales > Asteraceae > Tanacetum > Tanacetum coccineum. The sequence continues at coordinate 6,077 of BQNB010176327.1, forward strand.
GTATCCCGTGTGGAAATTTCTTTTGAAGTCTTGCTTGCTGTGCTGTTTGATTTAGTATTTTGAAGAATTTGATTAAGTTTCCTGAGTTATGGTCCCCGCGAGGGCCATATGCAATAGATGTAAGAGATATGTGGGATTTTCGGTTTGCGATTGGGAGCAAGCCTTCTATGAGTTTGTTCAAAGGTTGTATGGTCTTCATAGCACTTGAGGATTTTCTATGCATGACGTTTACTCTTATTTTTGTACCTTGTGTTATGATTGATCATTATGTTGCATTCCCGAGTTTCCGCCATTGTCGGGGTGTGACACTTTCGTCCTCTAATATAAAAGCTAATAATAAAAATATGTATATTATCGATGCATGTGTCCATTTCACAAGTCGAAGAATATGGAATACGTATATTTTTTATTAGTTCTTCTATTGTAGAACGTAACCCGATTACTTCTGCTACTATCAGTACAAACGTAACAAGAATATATTTCTTATGTTGTCAGATTCAACCCAATAAAAGGTATTGATCATTGGTAAAATGTGTCCTACCAAAGAACGATGTACAATCGAAGGGAATGCCGTCCGTCACAAGTAATTTGGTGCGAATTATTTATCGCCGCACCCTCTTTTTTTCTCGTCCTTCTTTGTGCACGCATATTTGATCACTGATCAGGGTCTTTTGTGGAGCTCGAACCACAAACACATTAAATACGTGGATCTAAGGTATATTTAAACTTCTACGCTACTTTTCCTCAACCACACAAATCAAAACTCTTCGCAGCGAAGCGCGGGTTTCAAAAACTTGTTAAAATAAAAGCTAGTAACACATATCATATTTTAACCTGGGTAGGAGACTAGCTAGGAGTCTGGAGTAGGGGCTATTACATTACTCATTGTATAAACTTATCGTAAAACCTTTTATTATGTACTCGTTAATTTAATATATTTTACGGTTAAAAGAATGCTAAATTTTTCAATATGACTTTTACACATTTGTAACTATTTAGTTACTCGTATGCATTATCATCTACAAAAACTTTGAAAAATCTTTTATAAAGAGTTGAAGTTCTTCAAAAAGATTCAAATGACAGAGAAATTCCAAGTTTGTATATCCGTAGGGGTCGACCACTCTTTCCTATAAAATCAACCCTTAAAAATGTTCAATGATTTTCCCATAAACCAAGGTAGTTGGGAATAAACACAATACATATCTCTTTAAAACTCCTTCATTTTTTGGCTTCAAAGAGACGTTTGTGGTGGGGATAGGCCCCCGAAGTCTAGTCTCAAAGTTCGAGCTTAAGACTGAGTTTGTTTGATTTTATCAGAGGATCAAGTGAGAATATAAATTGAAACGAGAAGGGTGAGAACCACTATAGGATGTTGGTGGTCGGCTACATGGCCTATAAAACACGCGCACATAAAATAAACAAGTAAATGCCATGCAGACCAATTTCCTAATATACGAATCTCCTAATCGGTGATATAACCTACTCTAACACATATAAACAGTTTTAAGGATTACTTACTTGTTCCTTCAATGTCGTAAGCTCATAGACCTTCTTAACTAGCACAAAATCGCCTTCTCGATCTTCTTGAAGCTTTACACAATCGAGTTAGGGTTTCTTGTGGAGAATCATCACTTGGGTTATGTTAGGTGCCAGTACTTCAAAAGTATAACTATGGCTACGAACCTATGCAAGTTAGGAGAGTACGAATGTGGGTGACCAAGTCGAGTAAGGAAGTCGACTTAGAGTCGACTTTGTAAGGGTCGATTAGTCGACCAAGGGATTCATCCCTTTTGATTATCGGTTGATAGAGTATTTAAGGTTTTGAAGACTAATTATGAATCCCCTAAAATACCTTTGTATGTATAGGCTTCCAAGGAATAATCCTATTACAATTAAGATATGTTTTAATTAACCATAAGTACCTAAGTTTGACAAGATGTCAAATTTAATCCCCTTAGGGGATTCGATCGACCCACATAACCCTAAGGGTTGATGGTTTTGCCTTTATTCTTTAATTATATTTATCCTTGATAAATATATACCCCTGTTAATTACCGTTTTATCCCTCTGTGAGAATATTGACATATTCTAATATCCTTTTCATTTGATCATGTTTATCTCATTTCTGCTTGCGTGTTCTTTTTAATGTGCATCTGTGTGATCCATCGGCATTTCCATGAGTATTAGTTGTGAGAGACATTGTTCTTTTCAGGCTAATCATTTCAATGGTTCTACATTCTCACATTTTAAATGACGAGGAAGTGTTAGAAATAAGGAATATACTTTACTAGGAAAGTAAAGGGTTAGATATACTATTTTGTATTTTTACCTCACCGCTATAAATAGTGGAGGTATTGTTTTGTTGTGTAACACATTCATTCTTAGATCTTAGTGAAATCAATCATTTTGAGGATAAACATTTTATCTCTTCCTCTCATCATACACACATGCATGAATGCACGAACGCACGGACCTGCGAACGAACAAACGCATGCACAGACGCACGAACGGAGGCACACAAATACGCGCGCGCACACGGACACACACATGCACACACACTACACACACTAACACATAAATCACTATGTGTATGGTCCAACAATTGTTATTAGAGCATAATGATCTATAGTGATTACTTCATCATCTACACTAGCTCAAAATCCACCATTTTTGGCTAAAGGGTTTCCCTGGTAAATGTATTATTTTAAAAAACGTTTAAGTACATATGACGAGGGTGAAATCTCACACCACAGCCCGTTATATAGGCAAAACAAAACACACCTATTGTGCTTCAAACCAAAACTTATCATTAGATAGACATGTGAATCTTATAAACTTACATGAAATAGGATATAAAGCCTACTACTAGCAATTCTTCCTATCTCAGCCTCGGATACGGATATTAAAATCATCACAAAAATACCTGCTGCTCAGATAAATGAAAAACCTGATCATATACATCAAACTCTTCATCCTTGTGAAGATCTGCGTCATTTGCCTACCAACCAACCCGATTATTCAAAGACATGTATCGAGTTGTATCATCATCAATGTCCTCCACTTCATCTCCCGACTCTTCCCCTTGATCTCCCATAGAAGTACTAGGCACACTCACGTGTTGTTTTTCCATAGTAGTACTAGGCTCACATGCCTATGTCATAGTAGCCTCCTTTTGCGTAGGAAGCTTTGAGTTACAAGGTTTTAATAGCTCCCCATCATCTCCTACAAGCACAAACTTCCCCATCATCTCCACCATTTTTGTATGTTTAATAATCACGGATTTGCTTAATTTTTGAAGTCGAATAGAAGAATTGATGGGGAAAGCATTAGTGAGTGATTAGGATTAGTTTGTAGGTGTTGAGATTGAGTTGTAAAATATTGAAAGTAATCGAGTTTTATAGTTTAGTTGACAATATGTGGACAAAAGGGACTTAGAGGAAGAAATTTTATTGGGGTGCATCCATTTTAATAGATGTATATGAAATTCGCGGTTAGAGTTTATTCTCACCATTTTTATTTTTATTTTATTTCTCGATAATAACTCACACAAAGGGACATTACTCTTGCCGGTAACATATTATTTAGGAACACACAGCTCACCCGGTCAAACAGGGTTGTTATGAACGATCAAGTGCGGTCTCAATTCTCCAGAAAGGTCATCACGATTGGTAAACGTACATTATATAGGTTGGTCGTTTAGGAATGGCCAATTAACACCTATGTTGCACGGAAACGCCTCTAGGGTGTCGTCTCCCGTCCTTGAAACGTTTCGGAAACGGGAAACGGCTGGAAACGGACAAAAACGTGCCAGAAACGTTTCTCAGAAAAGGGAAACGTTTCACGTGAAATGGAAACGGCAGGTGTTGAGACAGAAACGTTTGGGAAACGTTTCTTACTCATTAAATCGCGTTTCTGGGACTTTTTGCAGCCAACTTTCATGAGTTTTGGTCTTTTTGGATGAGATAGATCTGGTGGAGACAAGGATAGTGTTAAGACAACTGATGATATGAGAATGCGGGTTGTGACCTAATTTTTTTTTAATATGGGTGGGCTTTTACTTAATAGTGAGTTCGGACTAAACTATAAAATGGAGGTGTCAGCTGTGACCTAAAGGTTTTTTATACGTGGGCTTTTAGTACATTGTTTCTTATTTCCAGCTATATAAAGATACATGAAATAAAACTATTATTTTTAAAAAAATTATTGAATAATGTTATTTTAAGTCTTACAAACATATAAAATAATGTTATTAAGTCTTATAAAAATTTGAAATGGAGGATTTTAATGTTTAATTATTTTATTAATAAATATATATAAAATTATGTAAAATACACAAACGTTTTTGGCCGTACCCGTTTCTTTAATTTTGAGATATTGGCGTTTCTAAGTACCCGTTTCCGTCCCCGTACTTGTTTCCGTATCCGTTCCCGTGCAACATAGATTAACACTCACCGATAGAGAGGGTGAGCTTCTTTGCTGAATCAACCTTTTCAAATAAGTTTATTACTCCGTATTTTGTATTCTAACCGGGTAAAACAACAAGACAAACTTTAGACGAGTTTAAATGCCCAGATAACCCTAGCGAAACTTAATGTTGTTTGCATTATAGGTTAGTCGTCGATTAAAAAGGAAAGATCAGGAAGCTATTAATATAGAGGGAAGACGGCGGTCCAGCATTAGGACTGAAATGGTCAGCTGATTATCTAGTGACACTGCTGAAAACACTCATTTATCGTTGATACGTCAACATCCTTTTTAATCTAACGGAAATAAGTGAACTATCAAAACATACAATATTTACATCGTATTTATGGAAATCCACGTATATTCTTTTAACATATTTATCACAGGATTTGTTTGGTGAATGACATTGTTACATGCATAAAATGAATTCTGCAGATTATATATAGACGTACATTGCAACACCCGATTATTCAAAGAAAATATATAAAACTTTAGTATCCATTTCTTCTTTAAAGCAAATTCACCCCTACACATAACTCAACAACATATTCTCCTCCCTACAATCTTATTTCCCATGGAAGAAATAAACAATCAAGAAACCCGAAACTTCATAAACGTCGAATCTTTCTCAAAACTTCCATTCACACGCCCCTCACGGCTCAAAGAGAAGAGCATTAGACTCTTCGGAAAAGAGTTCGTTAGTAACATAACAAATGACTCATCAACTATCATGATAAACGATGAGTCTGACTCAAATGATACCTCAGTCATTATCCATGAAGAACCAAAAGAATTTAGCAGCCAAAGTAACCGAAAATTCGAATGCCATTATTGTCATAGAAAGTTTCCAACTTCTCAAGCTTTAGGAGGCCATCAAAACGCACATAAAAGAGAACGACAACACGCGAAACGAGCTCACCTTCATAATGTTATGTTTAATGGGAGCTTAAACGCGACACAAATGTATGGTCTCATGAATTACCAACGTGAGAACAGACCTTACTACCATCACCAACAATTACCATCTTGGGGTGTAACTAGTAATGCTTATGGTCTTGCTAGTGTTGGCAACAATATTAATAGTAGTAGGTTTTATGGAGGGAATGCAAGTTTTGGTTCTCATCAAACGACTATCAATGGTAGTCCATTGGCAATGTGGCAGTTTCCAACAGCACGAAACTCGACATTTTTCAACGGTTTAAACGTGCCAGGGATCGGAACAGAGATTAATTCTCAGATCCCGTGTTCATATGAACAAAAGTCAAGTGTTCAAGATCAAGTTAGTTTGGATTTACGTCTATAATATTTATGTCTTTTTATAGAAGTTTAGTTATCATGTAATGATCATGGTATGTTAATCCAGTAGAAAAGTAAGAAAATCTTTTATTTCTGATTTCGCGAAAATATTTTAAAAGCCTTTATCAAGTACTAGAAATGGATGACTTTATGTGCTTATTGAAATTGTTAAACTTTCTGCCATATTATTTCATAGCCCATTAGCTCCATTATTGACTGAGCTTGTAAAAGTACTTAAAATCATCTGCTATATTTTTGTCTGGTTCAGTACTCATATTAAGGCAATAACCTTTGGAATTTTACTTTCCAAATTTGATAGGTTTATTGAAGATGCAACTTTTGTATGTTGTATCTGGCTTTTAAGTTTGGTTTTGGTACATTAGGAACTATAAAGAGAAAATTCTTGCCATGTTCGTCGCTGTAATAGTAAGCTAGTCACTAAAATGACATAGAAAAAACTAAAAGGTAATTTTGCATCTTTCCTTCAAAGGGGAAATTATATATATATGTATATATCCCTACATATAGATCTTTGGTACAAGTTTTTATGAACAAGATAAACGAGGGTATAACCGTAAAACAGGATATTGCCAATGCCATGTTTCATTGCATTTTATATTCGGTCCATCCTTATTAACAGTAAGATTGCATGTTTGCTGCTCTATCATATCATCGATTAACATTGGCAAAAAGGTAGATGGATAAACCATGAAATGTTCTATTGCATCTATTTTGAGTTCATCCGGGTTTTTTAATAACTGGGAAACCGTTCTCATTCATGTGTTTCATCAAAGACATTAATTAATGCATGAATGCATCTACTGTATCGATGCAAAGTTGATACTATACATAATCCATCACGCATCCTCCTAACGTCATGAACACCAAATAGCATTATTTCAATAATTACTTGATTGTTCATAGTGAACCGTATCAAATTAATTCAGAATCATAAGATAGATGTATCTGTTAGGCTCCATTGCACACAATCATAAGATAGATGTTTTTTGTTCATAGTGAACCGTATCAAATTAATTCAGAATCATAAGATAGATGCGACTTACTTTGTATCTGCATCTAGCCAAGTTAATTAGACGTATGAACCATATATCGGTTTAAGTTATGCTTAATGAATTGAATAATCTTTTGAAATATTAGATGCATTAATAAAAACCAATGCCTAATCGCCGCAAGATACATCTAAACGAGTGGTAAATAATTATATCGATGCTATCCG
>BQNB010176329.1:0-13073 GCA_026074375.1 Tanacetum coccineum
ATATATATATATATATATATATATATATATATATATATATATATATATATCACCATCTATTCGTTTAAGTGAAATCGTATTTATAAAGTAAAAACAGTTTATAATTACGCCTTTAGTAAATATGACATAACTTTGTCGTTTTAAGTCCGTTTCTCGCGTTTCTTATGCCCACGCTTTCGTATTAAGACGAGTGATCATAATATTGCATTTTTAAGTTTCCGAGATTCTGTTGTAAATAGTGTTTTTACTGTTCATTACAGAATACACTAATTAACGAAAACTCATAAATGTCGTATCTTATTCGTTATAGCTCCATTTTTAGCGATTCTTTCGAACACATTCTCGTATTTGAAGGTTTTATCATATTATTGATGTTTACAAAGTATAAGTTATTGCCATGAATAGTAACTTTTATAAAATTTGTTTTATAAAGTATTTAGCGTCGTAAACTCGTAACTAGCGTATCTTCTTCGTTATAAATCCGATTTTCGAGTTTCTTATCATTTTGGAATCCTCATGAGATGTACTATATTCATAAAACATAATATGGCTGCTTCCAAATTCGAATCAAAACAAAATATTTGAGGTTTTGTGATTTAGACATGTTTTAAGCTTGATTTTTGTACCATTAAGCTTCAACACCTTATTACAAATACTTCACAACATTTCTATTAGCACTAAAATATGGTGACTAATCCGGAATTACATTTATCATTTATAGTCGGGTCGGGTTAGTTTAGCTAGTTGATATCGGGACTAAGTTAACTTTTAGAAACCCTAATTTGCTCATAAACATGTTTATACTTAAACAACATGTTAAAACACTTATACATCCCTTTTAACATCATATTAGCATCCATGTGACATGTAAATAAGTTCATAAAACATTAATCATAAGTAAATATTCATTTTACATATTCAAAAGTACCCTAAATGGTGATTTAACTAAGTAAAGCATATGAACACATAAAATCTTAAATATGAATAGATTAAGCTTTTGATATAACCTTGTGTGGATGAGTAGAGATAAGAATAACAATCACACCCTTGTGATTAAACCTCTTGGCTTGAAAAATTAGGATGAAACCCTAATTTTTCCCAAGTAACCCTTTTTTTTCCTTTCTTGCTTCCTTGCTTGCAAATGGTGAACCAACTCTTGAAAACACCTTAGAAGGTCTTAGGAATGATGTGTATATGCTTGTATAATGATAAAATCAAGCAATGGATTGCCCAAATAATAAATTTTGAGCCGTGGGTTAAGAACAAAGGAAATGGGAGAGTTTTGATTTTTTTCTAGTAATGAAATGAAGTATATGATCTCTTATCTCACACATGCATGTGTATATATACTACTTGGTGGACTCATGAAATATATTTTTGATGTAAGTTGATTTATCAAGGTGCTAAGGATAAGAAGACTTGTGAAAGAAAGTTGAATGCTTATCTGGATAGAAATCTAGTCATAGAGTTCAAGTTGATATAAGATCTGTATGAAGATATTTGTGATGGTACCTTGGCCCTACTTGCTTTTCCTAGTCATTATAACACGAATTATGCATGTGTATTATTTAGGATTATGTTTTTTGTCTTTTATATAATGTATACTTGCATTATATAAAGTATAATGTAGTATAAAATCAAATACAATGTAATAATTTGTACATTGTAGGGGTTGGTTTGAATATTTCATGAAGAAATAATGGTTTAATGTATAAATACTTGAAGTTTTAAATAAACTTTAAGTATTGGGTACAAATTTTGGGTATTTGATGAAGCGTAGATAAGTTAACGTGCTTCCGGGAAGGCCTAAACGTATTTTATCGCAAAACGTAAAACACTTTAACGTAGCCCAAAAAATAAAATGTGCAATGATAATAATAATCCTCTATATAATCATATAACACTTGCTATGATGTAAAACATTTTAATTGTTTAATGCTCCGCATACATGAATGGTCCATTTTAGTTTACGCGATTTAGCTTAACGATTACGATTTAAAAGCAAACGCGTAAAACCCTAAAAATAAATTGTGAATTACATAATGTCATACAATGACCTAAAACACGAGGTGTTATAGTCTTCCCCCGTTAAATGAGCCTTGTCCTCAAGGATTATGACACGGCACTTGAATGATGTGGGCGGTCTTAGGGTGAAGAGGTGTGGATATGTTCTTCCTGAATTGATCTTCCACGTTCCCACGTAAACTAGGACCCCCCTAGAGTTCCATCGAACCATGACAATTGGGAACAACACGTCTTCTCCTCAATTGTTTAACTTCGCGATCCATATTTCCTACAGCTCTCAACAAAATGAAGCTTGTCATCCACTTGGAGTCCTTCCAACGGAACGACTAATGGATCGTCAGAATAACATTTCTTCAAGTTGGATACATGAAACGTATTGTGGACCCTGCTCAGCTCCTTGAGAAGCTCACGCTTTATAAGCAACTGCTCCACCTTTTTCAATACTTTGAAAGGTCCGACATATCTGGGGTTTAACTTCCCCCGTTTGCCAAAACGTATGACCCCTTTCCAAGGCGAAACCTTTAGCATAACTTTATCTCCAACTTGAAATTCCATCGGTTTACGCTTTAAATCAGCGTAGCTCTTTTGTCGATCGCGAGCGGTTTGAATCCTTTGTTTGATCTGGATGATCCTCTCCGTTGTTTCTTGCACTAATTCTGGACCAGTGAGTTGAACTTGTCCAACCTCGGCCCAACACACGGGTGAACGACACTTTCGACCATAAAGTGCTTCAAACTGCAGCCTTAATGCTAGCATGATAACTGTTATTGTATGAAAACTCGACTAATGGCAAATGTTTAACCCAACCATTTCCAAAGTCGATTACGCAAGCACGTAGCATATCCTCGAGAGTTTGGATGGTTCTCTCGCTTTGTCCGTCGGTTTGCGGATGATATGCAGTACTCATATCCAAACTTGTACCCAAAGCCTTCTGAAGTGACCTCCAGAAATTTGATTTGAACCGAGGATCACGATCACAGATGATTGAGACAGGTATTCCATGCTTCGTGACTACCTCCTTTAGGTACATTCTCGCCAGTTTATCCATAGGATCCGTTTCCCTCATTGGCATAAAAATGGCAGACTTTGTAAGTCGGTCAACGATCACCCAAATAGTGTCATAACCTTGTGACGACTTAGGAAGCTTCGTGACAAAATCCATCATGATGTTGTCCCACTTCCATTGAGGTATCTCGGGTTGTACTAACAAACCCGATGGTCTCTGATGTTCGGCCTTGACCTTAGCACAAGTCAAACATTTGCTAACATAGTGGCGATGTTGGCTTTCTATGAGCCACCAGTATAGTCTCTTCATATCCTGGTACATCTTGTCAAAACCCGGATGAATAGAGTATTTAGACTTGTGAGACTCATGCATGATCACAGTCCTTAAGTCGCCATAACATGGTAACCAACTCCTGCCATTTAAGCACATAATTTCCATCCGCACATGTTCCAACTTTTCCTTCTAAAGTTCTTCGGATCTTTTGAAATTCTCACCAATATACCTTCCAACATCCTCCTTCTTGATGATCTCCGGCTTTCCGTGTTTTCAGTCTGAGCTTCAAGATTTGTTTAGGAAGATCCAAGCCAATAGTCATCACTAAGGCCTCAAACCCTTAGGTGTTCTCGGTCCTTCCTGCTCCTAGCATCAGCAACCACATTCGCCTTCTTGGGTGATACTAAATTTCCGCAATCGTAATCACTCAGCAACTCTAACAGCAACGTTTGCCTCATATTTAATTCCTTCTGATCAAGAATGTGTTGTAAACTTTTGTGATCAGTGAACACCGTGCACTTGGTCCCGTACAGATAGTGCCTCCAAATTTTTAGAGCGAACACTACTGCCCCAAGTTCCAAATCATGAGTCGTATAGTTCTTCTCATGAATTTTTAACTGGTGTGATGCATAAGAAATCACCTTTTCTCTTTGCATCAACACAACGCCCAAACCCTTCTTTGAAGCATCGCAGTATGCGATGAAATCTTCGCTTCCCTCAGGTAAGGCCAGGATTGGTGCACTGCACAGCTTCTGCTTCAACAGTTGAAAAGCTGCTTCTTGTTTATCGCCCCAATCAAACTTAACACCTTTCTGGGGTTAGTTTTGGTCATTTTCTTGGCGATCTTGAAAACCCTTCGATGAATCTCTATAATAGCGGCCAAGGCCCCAAAAATTGGCGAATTCTCTGTGGTGTTTAGGGAACGCCCCAATCTTTGATAGATTCCAATCTTGCAGGGTTAACCGTGAATACCTCACAGGTCAATCCGTGACCGCGTAATTGTACTTTGGAAAAACCAGAATTCACACTTGAGAACATGGCGTACAATTCTTCCTTCTTAACAATTTCAAGATTTCCTAAGGCGTTCTCCTGTTCCTTCTTACTTTTGGAGTAGATCAAAAGTCATCATTGAACGACAATTACAAACATGTCCAGATACGGTTTACACACCCGTTCATAAGGTCCCAGAACACGGTCGTGCATTAGTCAAACCAAAAGAACAAGACATGGTATGCATAAGTGACCGTATCGAGTCCAGAATGCAGTCTTGGGAATGTCTTCTCTCGAACTCTCAACTTTGATACCCTGAACCTCAAGATCAACCTTGAATAAATAACTCGAGCCCATGCAGCTGGTCGAAATAGGTTCATCGATCCATGGGAGTGGTAGCGGTTCATCACTATCAGTTTGTTCAATTCCCTGTAATCGATGCACATCCGGAAAGACCCATCTTTCTTCTTTACAAACAGAACCGGAGCTCCCCAGGGTGAGGAACTTGGTCTTATGAAGCCTTTGTCCGTAAGTTCCTGTAGTTGCTCCGCTAGCTCCTTCATTTCGGACGGTGCTAATCTATATGGTGCCCGTGCTGGTGTAGCACCAGGTACCAAATCGATTCGAAACTCCACTTGTCGAGTGGGTGGTATACCCGGCAAGTCCTCAGGAAAACTTTAGGAAATTTCTTGATCAACTTCACACTTCAAGTCGTTTCTGCCTTTGACTTGTCTTCGGGTATGTGGTTCGGTGATATTTGCTAAGAATACGTGACATCCCTTCGTTAAATACTCTTGAGCCTTAGTACACGAGATGATGTTTAATCAGGTCCCGTGTTTATTGCTGCTTCCGTCACCTCGAACGATTAAAATTTCGTCTCCAAAAGGAATACGAACGATCTTTTCCGCACAGACAATAACGGCATGGTACTTTGCCAACCAATCCATACCAATTATCACGTCAAAACTATCTAGTTCTAACGGCATTAGTCTGTGATGAAAGGATGAATTTAAGAGGTTTAACGACAACCCCGGATAATAGTGTTAACCCAACTATTCGCCCGTCGGCTAGTTCGACATTATAATCATGATCTAATGCAGTCGGAGTGATAACAATTCGAGAGCTAAATGCAGTAGATACAAAACTCCTATCGGCACCGGTATCAAATAAAATAGATGCATATCGGTTGTTTAGGAGAAACGTACCCGTGACCCCCGAACCCAATTTTTTTTTTTTTTTTTGGGGTGTCTGGGTTTGCCCCTACATTGCCCACGCATACACCTTTGCCTGAGCCTTGGCATTTCTAGCCTGATTACCCCGTTGTTGTTGTTCTTCAATTTTGGCAACACATTCTTGAAATGCCCCTGAGCACCACATTCAAAACAAGCCCTCTGATTAGCCCTAGTGTTGACATTTAGGGGATTCTTGCAGTCACGACCTAAATGACCAAATCGGTTGCACTTGTGGCATTTGGGAGCACAAGGACCATCATGGTGATAGTTACATTTGGAACACAGAGGTCTAGGCCCTCCGTATGGTCTCCTGTCACCATTTCCCTGCGGCATAAGCCTTCCCGGTTTTGTCTCTTGTTTGGGTATGTTGATTCTGGTTTGTTCCAGCTATGTCATCAGACTTTCTTTTGTTTTCAGCCTGACGTTCAGCCCAGTGTTGATCTTTTTGTCCCATCGAGATCAGTGGCTAAACTCAATGGCATCCTGAATAGTTTTGGGCTTATTGCCATCACACTGCCAATGGATCGTGTCCGGCAAGCCCCGACCATAATTCTTAACTTGGTCTAAATTTCTTCGGAAACGATCCGATCGCACATTAGTACCATTCTTGAAACATGGCTATAGTATTACCACATTGTTACCCTCCACCTTCAAATCCACATTCCAAACTCTAACATACATAATTCGCCCCTTGGGCAGTATTTGTCTGTCATCATCTTTTTCAGTGTCCTCCATGGCATTGCATGGGCAGCTTCATGAGTAGTGGTCTTAACGTGGGAGTTCCACCATGTAAGAGCATTTCCTTGCAGGGTACACGTAGCAAATTTGACCTGGCATGCTACTGTACAGTTGCTTATGCTGTAAACAGACTCCATCTTTTCGAACCACTGAGTGAGTCCAACAACTCCCTCAGTGCCCTTGAAGTTCAAGGGTTGGCATTTAGAGTCCGGTAGGGTTGCATTCACGAGCAACTGCACATGCCTTCTGACACCCGTTTCCTGATGTATGGCATTATCGCCATTCCGGGATTGCATCACCGTGCTAGCCAGTGCAGCAGTGAACGCCTCGTTAATGATGCCTGAATTTGGGCATTGTGACAGATTTATGGTATGAGTGTCTGTGACTGGTGTCGGTGTTGCACTTGGGTTTAACCTCGTGGTCCTTCTCTTTGGTGCCATTTTCTTTAAATCACAAGAAAACATAATACCCGTTAGATTTCATAAAATCATAACTATGACATAACATATACACATTAAATAAAACGAGATCACATCACACAGTGAAATGTACAACTGTTATTGAAATTAATCGTGGTATAACCAAATCGACATTCATTTATAATAAATTCAATTTCATAGATAACGTAATCCATCCATTTCATATATAACTTGGAAAAACATACATGTTTGGTCAGATACAAGATGATTTACACTACTAGGTACAAGACAAAGAGAAAACAACCTAAAGCCATACTAGTCGGGACATACCCCGTGAAACACTTAGTATAGATGTACAAGGTAGATAATACCTTAAACAAAAAGACGCAATATGGTAGCTAAACAAAACAAAAGATCTATACAGTCTGCTAGCTGGGAATAACCCATAATACTTAACAGGCTGCATAGCATAGCTATAACATAACCAAATCTAGGAACTGCTACCAGCCTCTCCTGGTGCATCAGGCTGTGCCGGACCTTTTGCGGGTCCATGCTGCCTCTGAAACTCGACCATCTGTGTTTGTAGTCCTTTCAGCAACCTCAATGTCTTAGTCAACTGAACCTGTCTCTTGTGGTTTGATGCCAACAACTCTGAAATCACCCTCTGTCTCCTGTGATCTGCTGACTGTAACTCTGAAATCAATGCACTCTGCGCCACTACCGTAGTACGTAATGACATAACATCTGAACGTGCATAGTCGCTAGCATCCATGGATAGCCCCCAAGCCTCACGAGCCATCTTAGCCTCTCTCTCTATCATTACTGCTAAACGACGATGAACAGGCCTATCCCTATACAACAAGTTGACTCGGCCTCTCAGTTGAGACCGGTCATCTTGAGCATCCTCCATAATACCATACATGATGGTAGTCTCCTGCTCAACAATGGTAGCAAGATCGGTAACCCTCTGATTGACCCCCTCTAGGGTGGTCGGTGCAATCTCATCGATGGCTCCTACCAGATCATCCCATGTATCCGTAATGCCATAGTCTAACTCCCTAGACTCGAAACCACCTAGAGGGACATAACCACATAGACAAATCCTAAGGATCCTCCCACTATATGGAATAAGGGTCGTCCCTCGCTCCTTTTGCCTTGGTCAAGGGCATTCGGTTAGGATCTGTATTAGGGTTGCTATATAAGTATATACTAAGCTACGAATCAGTGTCTCAGCTCTCAGCCGGATCATAGCAGCCCGATAGCCCAACGGATGAATAGGACTAGCAGGTGGTGATGCTGGAAATGGGGGAGATGGTATATGTGGTAAAGGAGATGATAGTGGAGTAAGTGGTAATTGTGGTGGGGTGGTTAAGGCAAGAAGTCTCTCGACCTCTTCCCTAGGAGGAAGTGATATGGATGGCTCATCCCGGATAGATATCCTGGCAGTCATACGGTGTACAGGTAGGACAGAGTCGGCCGGAGCTGGGTGCTCCTCCTCCTCCTCCTCATCCTCGTCCTCGTCCTCATCCTCATCATCGGCATCATCTCCGGAAGGCTCCTCCTCCTCCTCCTCATCATCATCATCATCCCTATCAGCAGGGTAATCAGCTGGATCCTCCTCGGGATCCTCATCGTCCTCCTCTGGCTCCTCCTCCGGATCAGACTCAGGAACATATCTTGGTGGATCTGCAGTGGGTGAGGCAGCAGTAGGTAGTGGCTGCTCCTCGGCCGAGAGTATCTCATCCTCCTGTGGTATGTACTCAGGGTACATCGGCTCAGGAACAAAGTCCAGTGGGGGAGGTGACTGCGGCTCCTCGGGGCCAGGTATGTAGTCAGGCGATGGTGGAACCTGATAAGCAGCCATTATGTAAGCATATGGGTCCTCTGGCATAATGGGTGGTCCATCGACTCCTGGTGAACCAATGTCTGAATCGTCCTCAACTGGAATGGATACTGATGTGTATGTAACTGTAGAATGCTCAGAATCTGACATGATAATATCTGAAATCAAAATTAGCTTATATAAGTATGCTAATATAAGACTCTTATCCTTATATACGTAATATCTTATAAATACGTATATCAATCATGAATGCATCTAGTTCAACCAACTAATGCATAATTAGAATATAAGAACGACCAAAAAGTCGTTTAAAACTGATACATTAGATTTAATAAAGTATGTGTTACAAAAGCCCGAAGCTTTACTTGTTTACTTGTTATTATTACAAAGATTTCCAGCCCATAACAGATATACAAAATGTAATGCGACTAAATCTTTAATGCATGACTTCAAAATATAACCACCAATGTATCCTTCGCACCTCGTGCTTAATGACCTCCTGAAAAACATTGCATTTAAAACGTCAACATAAAGTTGGTGAATTTCATAGGTTTATGTAAATGTATATGCAGGACCGCAAGACTTTCCCCGTGATAATGCAACAGATGCAGACATCACAAAATGTAATTACGTTTTCCTAAGCTCATGACACCGAAGCTCGACATAAATGAATACAATATATAAATATTGCCTACATTGCCCGTGATGATGTTCAACCCGTAACATCCAAAATCCGACATGATATACGTTCGTTTCCAGTGATAGCTAGTCACCCGAACGGGGAGGTCAATCCCAAATAGATCTATCTATAATCATTCGCGCTCACATTCCAGTAATTGACAGTTCATGATTCATGGGCATAGTGGGTTATCGCTACTTAGGCAAAACGTAATCATGATAAAATGTACACTTGCGTCCAATTTGTAAAACATGCATATGTTTCTCACCCCAAAAACTTGTAAATTAATAATTGTAAAACATGGGGCTATGAACTCACCTTGAGTGAGTAAATTGATAATAAAATATCCCAAATAAAAACGCGTCACGCTAACGCCCGAATGCAACCTAGTTAATATAGGTCGAATCAGTATTCAAGTACGTTGTCTAACAACAACCATATATAATCCTATATAGTTATCATCGTACTATCGTTCGGGCTATCATAATTTAAGAGGTCATGACATGACGTACGAGGAGTTAGGACACTTTAAATCGTAAATCCAACAACTCGTCAATACGCCATCCGAAGAAGCCTCATTATGAAATTCCCTAGTAATATAGCACTTTGATAACTAATAACATATATATTTCTATATAGCTATATCACCATCTAATCGTTTAAGTGAAATCGTATTTATAAAGTAAAAACGTTTATAATTACGCCTTTAGCAAAAATGACATAACTTTGTCGTTTTAAGTCCGTTTCTCGCGTTTCTTACGCCCACGCTTTCGTATTAAGACGAGTGATCATAAAATCACATTTTTAGGTTTTTGAGATTCTGTGATGAATAGTGTTTTTACTGTTCATAACAGCTATAAAATCGTTTTTATACTTTTAATTAACGTAAAACCCGTTTTAGTCGTATCTTATTCGTTATAGCTCCGTTTTTAGCGATTCTTTCGAACACGTTCTCGTAATTGAAAGTTTTATCATATTATTGATGTTTACAAAGTATAAGTTACTGCCATGAATAGTAATTTTTATAAAATTTGTTTTATAAAGTATTTAGCGTCGTAAACTCGTAACTAGTGTATCTTCTTCGTTATTAATCCGTTTTTCGAGTTTCTTATCATTTTGGAATCCTTATGAGATGTAATATCTTTATAAAACCTAACATGGATGTTAACAAATTCGAACCAAAACAGCAAGTTTGAAGTTTGTTATTAAAACATGTTTTAAGCTTGATTTTTGTACCATTAAGCTTCAACACCTTGTTACAAATAGTTTACAACAATTATATCTTATGTCATACATATATTAGATCCATTAGATCATACTTTGTCCCAGAGAGTCTAAGATAACAAGATTAACATGTTATTTACACCATTTTCACTTGTAACTTATTAGGTTAACATAATAACCCTAATTTGTACTTATACTTGTTAATACTTAACTAACATGTTAAAACACATTCCTTTTAACATCATATTAGCATCCATATAACATGTAAATAAGTTCACAAAACATTGATCATAAGTAAAAATCCCTTTCACATATTCAAAAGTATCCTAAATGGTGATTTAACTATATAAACATAATATATGCATAAATCAAAGAAAGTAAATGAAGTAGGGTTCTTAGATAACCTTGATGTGTAGGAGGATGAAGAACAACCAAATCTTTAAACCTTGTTTAGAAATAACCTAGCTTTATCACTTAAAAACCTAATTCCAACCAAAACCCTAATCTTGCAATATCTTGTTAAAACCTCTTCAAAGCTTAACCAACCCTTCAATTCTTCTTAGAATACCTTAAGTATGATGTATAAACACTAATATGGTGAAAGAAAATCAAGCTATGGATCCCCTAAAAACCTTGTGGAATGTCGTGGGTTAATAAGAGGGAAATGGGAGAGATTTTTCTTGTTTATACTTTGTAAATGAACATCTATGTGTTACTTGCTAGTTTATATAATGAAAATATCTAATCTAACCTAACCATGGTCACTTACTAACTCATGTGTAGGAGCCCATAGGGGGGTAGTGGGTTCTTATAAGAGTTGGAAGGTGTAAGTGATTAGTTCCCTAATATGGGATTCATCCCATGAATTCAAGGAAGATACTTTGAGCTAGATATTTTCTTGGTATGACTCACCTAGATCGGCCCATATTAGTGCATACTAGGTGGTATTTTGTAAATTTTGAGTATTGGGTATAATTGTGGGTATTCGTTTAAGCGTAGTTAGGTTTTGGTGCTTTCGGGAATGCCGAAACGCAATTTTATCGCAAAACGTAAGCACTTTACGTAACCAATAAAAATATGATGAACAAAGTTGATAATTATCCTCATAATAATCATTTAACACTTGCTTGATGTAAACGTTTAATCGTTTAATGCCCGTTTACATTGAATGATCATTTTTAGTTTACGCGATTTAGCTTAACGATTATGATTTAAGAGCAAACGCGTAAAACCCTAAAAATAAATTGTGAATTACATAATGTCATACAATGACCTAAAACACGAGGTGTTATAATATTTCTTAAGGATTTCATTTACGTAGTTGGAGTGGTTTATGAATATACCACTGGGGGATTGGTTAACCTGTAAACCAAGGAAAAACGTCATTTCCCCTATCATCGACATTTTGAAGCGGCTTTTCATTAGGTCAGAGAATAGGGTGGTATATCTAGGGTTTGTTGAGCCAAAGATAATGTCATCTACATAGACCTGTACCACTAAGATTTCGTCGTCAAAGCGTCTGGTAAACAACGTCAGATCAATGATGCCTTTAGAGAATCCATTTTGTAGGAGAAATGTAGACAGCTCGTCGTACCATGATCTCAGCGCTTCCTTTAACCCATAAAATACCTTTTGAGTTTGTAGACATGGCTTGGATGATCGACATCAATAAAACCTTCAGGTTAACACACGTACACGTCTTCTTTCAATAAATCATGAAGGAAGGCAATTTTCACATCCATTTGATACACAGTGAATCCTTTATGTGTAGTATATGCCAAGAATATCCTGATAGCTTCCATCCAAGTGACTGGAGCGAAGGATTCTTTAAATTCAATTCCTTCTTCTTGTCGATACCCCCTCACAACTAGACGAGACTTGTTGCGAATGACCGTGTTTTCTTCATCATGCTTGTTTTTGAATAACCATTTCAGAGTAAGGGGTTTGATGCCATCCGGTGACGAAACTAGTTCCCATACATCAAGCCTTATGAATGAATGAAGTTCTTATTGCATGGATTCAATCCAAGCAGGGTCGGTCAAAGCTTCTTTGACGGTCTTTGGTTCTATAATGCTGACGGTTAATGCGTAGATGCACATGTCACCATGAATTTTCAATTGATTTCTTGTCAAAACCGGTCGAGAGGGTTCTCCTATGACTAGCTCTAAGGGATGATCCTTAGTCCATTGATAATCGTGTGGGTACGGTTGATAAAAAGTGTGCATGTTCAAGGGATCCACATTTTGAGTAGAAGATTCAGCAAACTCAGTGGAAGGTGTGGCAAAAGGATTTACAAATAAATCTCCCTCAAACACGACATTCGGAACATTATCAGCATCAAATGCAGTTGGCAGTAGAGTATGATTCCCTTGCTGCTGAGCATGTTGTTGTGATTGCTCGACAACATTGTGTGAAGAGTTTGGAGTATTTGAGGAATTTGTTGGTGTCGGTGCAGAATCTTGAATTGTCATAGATGCAGTTGGAGCTTGAAGATTCTGTATTACAGGAGCAGCAGGAACAGTTCTTGGTGCTTCTGACGGTTGACCACAAATATATTCATTATTCAATGGTTCAAATAGAATATCCAAATCATGGTCACTTAGTTTTTGAGGTGTAATTGTTGACGGAGCATAGGTTAATTCGA
>BQNB010176332.1:0-13073 GCA_026074375.1 Tanacetum coccineum
TAGAGCCTCTTCGTTGTTGAATGGACCTTCCAACATTTGTGATGTATCCAACGACATCTGAAATATGTTGCTTTCATGATTAGGACCGAATGATGGCCAAAATATGGAAGTAGCTATTATATCATAACGTTCACCAAATGCAGTAAATATTACCAATCAAGTATTTGTTATCTGTCAATTCTATGCTATCAAGCTCGATAAATTGGAAAAGATGTCTCACAAATCCAGCACCTTTGGCCAAAGACTTTCGAGCGCTTATAGCCCCATTGAACTCCAGCATGAAGGAATCATCTTTCCTAATACGGTATTCCTCCTTATTTGGTTGAACCACAAAGTTTTTTATACATTATATGACCCCCTCCTTTAGCTTTATAAAATTATGCGAAACATTAGACCGTGCACTGCAATGGGTGGCATTACCCTTCAAGTAAAATGTCTTAACATTTGGGCCAACTGCAACAACATGTTATCTTTTTTAAGGGAAATATTGGAAATCATAGCTTACCCGCGCATCAGAAACAACCATATCGGTGCTCAAATACCGACCTATTACAGCACTTACATCCCAAATTCGACACAACATTACAAAAATTTGTCCCCGTCACACCAACCTGTAGCTCATCCAAGAATAAAGGTGAGTCTCATGAGTTGACATCCTTCGCTGATGCAGGTTCATCGAAGGTGGCTTTCTTGGATGATGTATCTCCACTAGACATGATGTTCAGCCTTCGGTCGCCCGCAGACATGTGCTTATCGGGTGATGTTGCCTTGCCAGAGATGGTTATCTTTGCTAATGTAGCTTTGCCAGACATGATGAGAATATGGATTACGATAACTGAGCATACTAAATCCACCCTGACCAATTTATAATCCTCTAGGCCAATTTAATTGGCAACTTCTCATATCCCCTTGCGTGTTGTTATTTGCAAAAACTTCTTGCATCACATTGAATTTACTGGAATTGAATTGTGAAATTATTGCCTTGCATCCCATTGCATTTACTGGAATTGAATTGTGAAATTAGTGCCTGTTACAAAAACTTCTCATATTATACTTCATAATGACGCTGGATACTACTCTTTAATCATTTAACACTGAAGATCCTATTCAAGAACTTAAATTTAAAGTTTTTTGTACAACAATAGAAGCTTGGGGTACTCATTTTAAAGCCTCAAATTTAACGAGGAGGACCCAATCTTTATATATAATAGATTATATTTTTCAATGACATTTTTATTTTAAAAATATGTTTGTAGGATAATATTTATGTTAATGCCGTAACTATTTTTTTGCATAAAATTTTCTCACAAATAAATTAAATCGTATGGTAACCCACCACTACAACGTGTATGTACCTGGCTATATAATTATAACCACGTTATAAATATTCATAATAAGTTGTAACAAAATTTGACAGATATGGATTAACCAAAAAATATTCATAATAAGTAAGGGCGCAAATTATAAGTTGAAGTTTTTTACCTCCTACATGGTTTTACAAAAATAATGCGTTGTTTTAGTGCGTAAAACATTATATATCTATATTTATATTTGTATTTGTACTAATCGTGACGAAAAAGCAAACACAATAAGAGAAAAGTTCATTTGCATACCAGTTTCTACTCGCATACTGAAGGACAAATCCTTACCATTTATTTGGGTTTGATCTAATGGTGAGGATTAATATAAAATTTAATTGGTAAACCTATTTTTTTTCCTAAATATATAAAGAATTTCTTTTTAATTTTTTCTTTTATTTCTTTTAATCGTAGTTCATCATATCCCTCTGTATCACCATCCCTGCCCCACCATACACCAAACCATCACTAGCCAGTCGTAACAACCCACCATCACCTCCCGTCCGCGTCTCCACCATCTCCGACGTCACGTCGCCACCACTCTGTCATCACAAAACGGCCAATATAGCCGCTTTTCCTCTCTATTCCTAATACACGTCAAATCTCCTTTTTTACTGTAAGTTTAATATTTGACCTAATTTTGTGGTTTTATAAACGATTGAATTTCTTAGTGTTGAGTACACTTGTAAAATCAATATATGAAGAGCTGATTATGCTATATGTTACTAAGTTTCGGGTTTTATAAGAAAACTTTTATAAGTTAGGGTTTCGGTAGTAAGGGATTAAAAGTCGATATGTTTATGTAAAATGATTAAGCGTATGTGACAGTGTACCAGAAAATATAGTATAGTATTGCATTTAGTGAGCTATTTTATCAAATACAATATGATGATAATATGTTAATAATGAATTTAAGTGAGTGATTAGTTATGTATTAAATTAGATTATGTAAATGATTGTTGAAATGAATGTATTTTACGTTGTCGTGTATGTTTTACTGCATTTTGTATAGTTATTCGTTATAGCACAACCGTGCATGAACTTATTTAGTCAAGCAGTATAAGATTGAGTACTAACCGGGATGAAACGTATTATAGAAAATTCCTAAAGGATTAAGGAGAAATTTAAAATAGGGTTCGTCCTCCATTGATGACGATTGGGGCTTAGCTTTTGTAATTAAAGTCATGATGTGGCTTTGGCTTCCGATGATTAGGGAAAATATAGCAGCTGAACTACTGATATTGATGACATTTGGGTTGTCACAAAATAACACAATGACGCCACTTACTAGGGTAGTTTTCTAAGTTAGCTGAAAATTTGGTGATAAACGAGCGTAATGCAGATAATGAGTTCATAAACGTTTGAGATTTTAGGCTTATTGTCGTGCTGAGAACAGTTGATTTTGTATCTGGTAGACATTAACTTTCTATTCAGTTTTTATTTCTCAGTAACATATTCACTTAAACCCTGTTGCAGTGAATGCGTTATAGGAACATGTTTAGTGCACTTTGGATCTTTGACAATGGCTGATTGGAATCCAATGTAACGACAATCACTTAACTCTGTTTGCCGCCTGTCATTTACGTGTTTCGTATGTTGTAAAAAGACTTTGTGCAGTCTGTCACTTAGAACTTTGTTTTAATTGTGTTTGTTTTTTTTGTTGTTTGTATCCCACACCATATCTACTAGAGGACCTTTCACAAGATTTTGCTGACCGTTTCATTCTGGGAGAAGATGCATAGAACAAGGTCGGTATGATACTTAACTGGTGAGAAGAGTCTGACGTGGTAAGGGGAAGTGCCTTATGATGTGTGGACTATTGAAGGGTTGATTGAATTGTTTGATATTTCATGGTGAGTGGAGCGGTGTTGGAGAGATGTGCATCGTACGCTCCTCGGGAATTGGAGGTGAGGATCAAGTATGATCATTGAGGTCAAACAGTGCGTCAGAATACGACTTGTATGGACGGTCGACTTCGGGTGATGTTGAGTGTCAGTAGTCTGTGTAAACCAACACGTAATGCTACTAATGATCATTAGGATTACCTGAACCAAAAAACAGAAATGTCATTGATTTGTGCACCTAATCACTTATTTATGTTATCATTCATCTCAAGATAAGCGTATAGACATCACCAAAGCAAAACCTCACATGCCTTGTAGTTTACATAAAACGTGACTTCACAATATTGTTTTGAAGGGCAGTATGGGATGCTTATCTGCTTTAAATCTTAGTGGGTACCAATTTGCTTGTTAAAAGTGTATATTTACTAAAAAATAAGTAGAATAAGAGGGGTTTGGAGACTATCTTGTTATGGTGTGTCGCTTTTTTTAATCGATAAGCACTTTTGGGTGTTTGGATAAAACTTTGTATTTTAAGCACACAAGTAGTTTAGAAAAGCAATTCCAAACACCCCTATTAGCAGTTTCAGTTTCAGTAAGACACTTAATCTGCTTATATGCTTAACAAATAAACAATCTCAAACACCTCCTTTTTTTGTGATTTAAATAGCCATTCTAACCATATTTTCCTTTGTGGAAATATGACAGTACGATGGATGGTATCCAAAGTGTCGATAATGTGCTGCTTCCCAGAGTTGTATATATCAGCGGGCCAAGATTTCCATAAAGCCTAGGTGGACAACAGTACGATGCATGCTCATAACCCTGGATTAGCTTCTCAAAGTGCTTGCCTAATAACCCTTGTGGGCACTATAGATAATGACGCCTGTAGAAATGGAACAATACAACGTCAATAGAAACAAGAGTAAACTGCAAAAATCATCCCTGTGGTTTGTAGTTTGTGGCACTAATCATCCCTAGAAAATTGTGGGTTGAGCAATGAATAAAAATGCATAATTTCCAATACAAGTTGAAAGGGCTAGGGATGTTTGTTGACCACACAGACTTTATATGGTGAAAGCCATCAACCGACCAGAAATCCGAAGCTTTGAAAACCAACATGATGATTTATGCACTGAAGAAGATAGATAACCGACACACTGGCTGCGTTTGACAGTACATGAGAGGGAACCTGATCTTTATTGGTTGGCACTTAGTTATCAAAACCAAAGTAGTGGAAACTCATACATTTATGTCGTATAATAATGTTGAGGAAATGATGATTTGGAAATTTGAAGTGTTGTATAGTGTTTGCTTACGTGATTATATTGTAAGCAAAATAACAGTTACTATTTTGGTAAAAAAATAAAAGTTATTTGATGAATTTTTGATATTATTGGCTTTGTTCATTTGTTATGACTTTTTTTTATTGCATCTGAAGAGTAACAAAATTTTGTATTTGGCATCTGACCGTCTATGGTACTTCCAGTTCAACATAGCTCATTGTAGTTTTGCAGTTCTTTTAATCATTTCAAAGGAAATACTAATGTTGATATTATTGGTTTTTTTTACCCTTATTGCATTGAAGTGCATCGGACCTTTTAAAACCTAGGTTTGGGTTTAAGTCAACCCGAATATGGGTAAAAAGTAGAAAAAAATTTCTTTTTTTTTACTCTTTTAAATATAAAATATAAAAAAATATATAAAATGTATATCAAAATTAAAAAAAAAATCCTTATTTGGATCAATCGGGTCGACCCGCACCCTAGTTAGCCAAAAAATTTCAACCCGATACCCGACCTCATTTGGTATTCGGGGTACTCAGGTTGACCCGAATAAAATTTTGGACCGACTAACCCGACCCGAATGTGCTTAAAAATTTTAACGTGCGGCCGCTATCACCCTCGTTATATGACATGTTTAATGTCACTTGTGATATTTTATAAACATAGTTAATGTCTAATATCACTTGTGATATTGTTTTATAATATGTCTAATATCATTTGTAATATTTCATAAACATAGTTAATGTTTAATATCATTTGTGATATTTCAGATGTTAAATTTATAACAGATGATATTACAATCTAGGGTAATCAATGTTAAACCAAAGGTGAATCTTAGTTGATAATGGTTATATTTATCACCGGTAATATTACAATCTCAGGGGTAATCAATGTTTTAATCATAGGAGAATCTTAGGGTAATTCCTTTTACAAAAAAAAAGAATACCATAATTCCCATTATATTACTTTATCACACGAGATATTAGTCTTAAGTAAATAAAAATGACAATTTAAATACTCGACACCTTACTTATAATGTTATATCATAAGAGATAAATAAGTGTCAGTTAAAAATACCATAATGAATAAAATGGACCAAACCATGAAAATAAAAACTTGACGTATTCTCATAATCAAACAAATGTTGCATAAATTTAGCATTGCTTTTGAGCAAAATAAGAATTTATCTAAAGAGACTTAACCCTTTTATTCATACTAACTACTAAGGCTGGATGGTATGGTGGTGAAAAACCCACCTGACACGTCAGCGCCACATCAACTTTCTTTCTCCAAATAAAACTCACCTTACAACTCACCTTTCAACCGTAATAAGAACTCACCTTACTACTAAAACTCGCATTTCATTAAAATACCCACTTTATATAAAATATACCCCACTAACTACCCGCACACACTCACAAACAATTAAAATACACTTAATAAAAAGGAGTGGCCCCACAAAATGGAACTCACACTAAGTGAGTAAGTCACCACTCACTCTTCAAAACTCTTCCAAACTCACCGAGCTAGTGGGGACTCACCTAGGTGAGTTTTTGACCGGGATGGTACTAGCGCGTGACTTTGATAAGTCACCTAGGTGAGTTTTGTCAAACCCACCACCATACCATCTAGCCTAAGAGTATAATATGACAAGTGATTGAGAACATTTATTACATGTTAAAATTTTCAAAAAAAACACAAAGAGCAAAGTCTTATTCTTAAGCAACCTTGAACCGACTAGGGTGGCAATTTCTGACCCGACACGAAACCCGACCTGAAACCGACACAAAAATTAATAGGTTCGGGTTAAGTCTAAATAGATTTGGGTCAGGTTTGGGTCGACTCATTTAACCCGTTTATTAAAAAGGTTAGGTTCGGGTTGAGAATAAATTAAGCGGGTCAACCCGCCACCCGTTTAAGATTATTTTTCTTAATTTAAAATTATTTATATTTTATTATACGGGTTAAATGAGTTAAACGCGTCGACCCACAAACCCATTTAGCGTGTTTAACCCGTGTAAGGTGCTAACTTTTGTATATAAAACGGGTTAAATGGGTCAACCCGAAACTATTTTAACTTATTTAACCCGCCAACCCAAGTATATATACGGGTTAAATGGGTCAGGTTCGGGTTATGTGTAAATAGGTTAGGGTTGACATAGCTGACCCGCTTATTTAAATAGGTTAGGTTTGGATTGGAGTTTTCTGACCCGCCAACCTGTCAACCTGAACCCGCCAACACGAACCCGACTCGAATTGTCACCCCTAGAACCGACTGTAAACAAATCTTGTGCTTGTCTATTGCGGTGAAAGGCACAAAAATCATCTTGTACCTAAAAAATATAAAAATATTAAAAAATGCGTAGGTGATAATATATATAAAGCAATGAAATATCACATGTGATAATAAAGGTTAAAAAACATACTTGTTTCTTTCTGAAATATCACATGTGAAATTAAAAGTTAAAAAACACAATTGTTTGTTTCTGAAATATCACAAGTGATATTACACATTAACTATATTTATATGAAATATCACAAGTGATATTACACATATCATATAATAAAGCTTAACTAATAAGCATTACTATTACTAATATATCTGTTTCTCTAAATTTTTCTCTCACAAAAGCTACAGTAGCTACAGTAACACAATAAAATAACAATTTAAATACTATATTTTAATCAAGATGTAGTTATATGAACAGTAGCCCCTATTTTTTAATCCTGTAGATCCACCAACATATCTAGGAGATTATGTGTCTTCATTGCATGTTAACCAACGCATATCTTATTTTATTCAATTGCTCTAAAAATAAAACACGTATCCAATACGTGTTCTTCATACATCATCTCTCTCTTGCACTTTCTCCCCCATCCTCTCTCTAAAAAAATACGTCCATGCGTCGGTCTCATTCTAAAAATCCGGCCTGACACGCGGTTGCGAACAGTTCTCTGACCTCCTCCGAACACAAAGGTCGAGTTTTTTTAACTCTTGCTACAATTGCTTTTAATTTATAATTAGATTGTGATTTGGGTTTAACAAATGTATAATATATTAATTTTGTGGGTTTAAACCCTATCTTGCGAAATCAAATGGGGATATAAAATTTCTAGATCTTATCTATCATTTTTTTAGATTTTCGTTTTTGGTATAGGGTAAAAGCCATACAATACCAACGTACTTTCTGAAATTTACCACAATGAACCATTTACTTTTTTATTACCGATATGACCAATGTACTTTCAAATTATTTTTCAACTTGAACAAAACGTTTGTACCGTTAGTTATTATGTGACAACGTTAGTCAATTTAGCTAACGATCGTTTGAGGAAGTTTCAAAAATCGTCCATGTGGTTTTAATATATTTTTCTTTTTTTCGAAAAAAAAAATTTCGAAATTTTTATAAAAAATTTTGAAAATTTTTTTTTTTTTCGAAAATTTTTGCAAATTTTTTCGAAAATATATATTTTTTTCGAACATTTTTTTTGAAAAAAAATTTTCAAAATTTTTTTCTAAACTTCTTTTTTTCGTAAATTTTTTATGTGTATAAATTTTTTTTCGAATTTTTATTATAAAAATTTTCTCGATATTTTTTATAAAAATGTGTAAAAATTTTCGAAATTTTTTTTCGAAAATTTTTACACATTTTTATAAAAAAAAAAATTTCGAAAAATTTTTTTGATAAATTTTTTTTTTCAAAATTTTCAAAAAAAAAAAAATTTTCAAAAATTTTTCAAAAAAAATGTTCTAAAAAAATATATATTTTCGAAAAAATTTGCAAAAATCTCTCTCTCTCTCTCTCTCTTGCACTTTCTCCCTCATCCTCTCTCTAAAAAAAATACGTCCATGCGTCGGTCTCACTCTAAAAATCCGGCCTGACACGCGGTTGCGAACAGTCCTCTGACCTCCTCCGAACACAAAGGTCAAGTTTTTTTAACTCTTGCTACAATTGCTTTTAATTTATAATTAGATTGTGATTTGGGTTTAACAAATGTATAATATAGTAATTTTGTGGGTTTAAACCCTATCTTGCGAAATCAAATGGGGATATAAAATTTCCGGATCTTATCTATCATTTTTTTAGATTTTCGTTTTTGGTATATTGTGGAAAGTGTAAATGTTTGTTGTAATTTTCTGTTTTCACTTTTTTCTGATAATAGGTTCGACCAGAAATTGGTAGCTAAGAACTGTTTGCCGCAAAGTGAGAAGTTTCGCAATGAGGTGAAAGAGTTTGGAACGATATTACTGCCCGACTTTGGTTTTTATCAGAGGTTTGTGCTTTTTCCACTTATTTTCGGGATTTGTTTTTGGTTTTTACAGGAATTAGCTTGACAGGCGTAGAACATCTAAATTTTCTCTTTGGTAGCTGAAAAGGGCGAGCTTATGATATTGTTAATGTTAGCATTGTCGTTTTCATGAGTTTGATTATATTTTACGGTACACATGATGTTAGATATTCAGTAAGCTGTTGTTGTTTGATGTTGACGAGTTTCAGGTTATTTGAAGGTGATGTAAGATCGTATCTTGGTGAATGTAAACCATGGAAAATTCTGAAATCGGAGAACTTTGTTTGCTCTAGGTGAACCAAAAGGTAAATTAAGGTTGATGTTGGTAAGTGTCTTTTCCGTTGCAGTTTATTTGGCATCTGTATTTGAAGCACACGTTCCTATAAATCAAAAAAAGGGTTTACTAAAATAGATAACATGTGTAGAGGTTCGGTGGCAGGTAGGTTAACAGCGATCATTCTTAAACTTACTATACCGTATTATAGCTTCAAGGTCACATGAACTTCATTTTTTACTACAACCTATTTTTCGGTATGTGTTGTAACTCGATTTATTCGTTTTGCCTATAATGTTTCAAGGATGTAGTTCCCAAACATACTATTAGATTTAGATGTGATGTGGAGTTGGTTGATGCAGATGATCCACTTATTGTTTTGATATAGATATAGATGAGTTAGGTTAAATGAGTGTGTTTGCTGATGTTTGCATGCGCTTGCTGATACATGCTTTGCTGATGCTTTTTAATACTGATTGTCTTAATAATGTCGTTGTGACAATGGCAGGTTCTAACTCCCCTTTCTATGGATATGCTTCGCCGCATATTTAACGGTTTTGGCGATCGATTGATTCGGCAACGGCTTATCAAGGTACTTGATTCTAAAGTTTCATATTTAGGTCTTTATTTACGTTATTAAAATGATATAAACGGTATAAAATGATGTAATGTTTTGACTTTCGTAGTAATGAGCATGCTTTGGAATCCGATAAACCACACGGTTAAAAATGAAGTAAAAAAGGTTGAAGAAAAAACTAAATCACAAGGTTGTTGGGGTGATTCATGACGAGAGGGAAAAAAAGACAATAAACCTCAAGATGGGGCTGAAGGGTCGAGTGAACAGACTACTGATAAAGGGAGTAATTGGGTATGGAACAGGAAGGAGGAACAAAAACAAGACCAAGGCGGGTGGAAGAAGAAAGAGGGATGGGTCCCTAGCGG
Organism: Tanacetum coccineum; assembly: GCA_026074375.1. Lineage (NCBI taxonomy): Eukaryota > Viridiplantae > Streptophyta > Magnoliopsida > Asterales > Asteraceae > Tanacetum > Tanacetum coccineum. The sequence continues at coordinate 9,992 of BQNB010176332.1, forward strand.
CTGCTTTACGGTATGGTTGTTTTACACCTTTTTTTGTTGGGCAGGTTTGATACATGTCAAAATAAGTATGCATAACTTTATACCCAACTATTTTTATTTGTGGCGTTAACTGATTTGAGTGCCAGAAAATGCATTTTCGGATGTTAATAGTAGCAATGAATATAAGTATGAGCACATAAGTCAACACCTTGGTACAATGGCCAAGCAAGCATCAATTTTAAATTTAAACATTTGTATTTCTAAATTTATTTTGAGGTAGAAAACTACATCAGGTTCACATAAGCCAACACCTTGGTACAGTGGCCATCACTCTTTTTAAAAACTTTTTTAAGGATGGATTAGAAAAACCTATATTATCTTCTATTAACTTGACAAGTAATGAGAGCGTCATCTGTGACAATCTATCATCCTTGGCTAAACTGTGAACGAAAGTTAAGAATTAATGCATAAGTCAACACCTTGGATACAATGGACATCACTCTAATGTAATCGATATAATCCGTTTGGTTTAAGGAAACACCAATAATAAATTACTGTCACATTTTTTAAAACTTTACATTTTGCTGGAATCGACTCATTTACCTAGCTGTCTATCGGACTTCCGATCGTTACGGCCAGTAATGTTGAATAAAGACACACAGTAATGATGAATCATTCTTATGTCTGCTCAATTAGGATTAAAAGAAACGGAAATAGGGGGATGATGTTTTTTGTATTTTTGATTGAATGCATTAGATCATGACATTTACCCCTTTTTTTTGCTACTAAAAGCATGCTTATGTATAAAAAATATTCAATCTTACTACTTCAACTTTTGGTACCGTAGTTTCTTCAAAGACCATTTGAAGATTCTATGATTAAAACTTGCAGGTATGGCGAATTACCATTCATTACCTTTAAAAACTAACAACGACATTTTTTCTAAGCAAAGTACAGTTGATATTTTGATGTCTGTTTTATGGTGATTATGCTATATATAGTTAGAAACAAAAAGTAGCTCGCAAACACATAAAAAGGGTGTTTGGTTGGTAACTAGAAATGAATTAGGGTGTAGGATACTTTAGCACCTAAGTTTTTAATGAGATAGTTCTCTACTTCCTTCACATTTTGTGTTCACTAACACTGTGGTATTCTTAAACATGCTAAGCCAGCGACGAAATTCCATGAGGTTGAAAGGGGAAAGTAAGGAAAGGCCAAGGGCTAGGCTTGAAAGCCAACAACGCATAGGAGAGTGTCTTAGACTGTCCCAAAAGTTACAATGATCGGTATATTTTACATCACAGGTTGGGCGTGTAAATGGTCAACAAATCTTCTTCATCTTCAGTATCTAAATAGTAAGATTTTTAACTAGTTACCAATGTTAATAAATTTGCTTTTATGCGTTTTGATATATGTTATCAGGTGTTTGGGTTTAAAATCTAAAATAATTAGACGAAAATTTACGAGTGGACTAAGTTGTGTATCTCTTTGATTGCAAATGGGTTATTTCTTAAATTTAAAACTAAGTTGACTTGGTTAAAATTTCAAGAAATGTCATGGGGGGGGGAGGGGGGGAGGGTGGGGGGGGGGGGGGGGGGGGGGGGGGGGGGTGGTGGGGGGGTCGCTGAAAATATTACAGGTAATTGTAGGCTATCTCACTGGAAAGAGTTTTAGTATCTATATTTTGGATTAGTAGTTTTTCTAAATCTAAGAACGTATGAGATTTTTTTTTCCTATTCAGATGCTAAAGATTTTGGACCCACCACTGAAAAAGATGGTAATATTAACTTGGTTAAGGAAGTTGTGGATCCTAACAACGACTGATTAAATTATCTTAAAATCAACTTGACTGGCGATGAGTTAGCGATTTGCATATAGATACATAATTTGTAAGAACATTATTCTAAAACACCTTTTTCGTTTGTTTCAGGACAAGACTGTAACTGTAATGTGGAGCAAAGAGTTCCTGAAATGATTACAGGAATGGAATCCTACCAGGGAAAAGCGGTGCAGTATTGGGATCATATCAGGTGCGTTTAAGGACTTAATCTGTCTAGAAACAACTAAAAATGAAAAGCACGGACTCATCTTAGCTCCATGCTAAAAAATAATGTGGGTTGCCTGAACATGGAAACCTCATTCGTTTAGTTGAGTTGCGCGAATATTGTGGTAGAACTGAGTGTCTCTGGAAGAAAAAAGTAACCCACTTTTTTCAATTTCCAGGAAATTGCAAGCTACACTTTGACGTCAGTAGATCTTTGTAAGCTAGGTTCTTAGGAATTATGAACGTGTGTTTGTACATTGGTCGTTGAACCATTGGGATAACCATCGGCATTTAGGTCGATCACTACACCACCTATATCATACATATGACATTACACAATGCGACTACAGAAAACAGAATTAGGTGTGTTTGGGTTAGACTAATGTGAATGCAGCGAATGTGAAGCCTAGCTGTTATATAGTATATTCATGAAAATGGTATACACTTTTTGCCTAATTTGTACATTTACCAATATATATATGTATATAAGCATTTTTGCTGTAAAATGGGATGTTTGGTTGCTGATCTTTTGCCGTCAAATAGGATGTTCGGTTGCTCTCAAAATGGACTGTTTGTCTGTGGATTTTTTCTTCCAAATAGGTTTTTAGGTTGTCATGTTTCAGTTATAAAAAATAGGATGTTTTGTTGGTGTCATCTAAAAATAAAAAGATTTATAAAGCTTTATACATTTAAAAGAATATGTTTTACGTGTATAGCCTTTAGACGTGCTCCATTTTTAGCTAATGCCAATAGTTGACCCGTTATCAAACAAATACAGCAATGCGCACCATTACCAATTCAGAATTTCCATCTATTTTTTTTAGAATCATGCATAAATTATTAAGCGACTAATTGTCCTTTGGTTAGTTGTTTTGCCCAGGGCTTCAGCTTTATGAGGTCTATCTAGAGACAACGGGACATAATCGTCTCAATTCATCAACCAAACAATGAAGTTTTTGAGCTGTTACATATGTCTTCTTGGTGGACTTGCCAATCATTTATCCAGGCTAAAGGTGAGATTTTTCAAGGGTGGCAATTTTAACTCACTTTCTTATAAAT
>BQNB010176333.1:0-13073 GCA_026074375.1 Tanacetum coccineum
TGGAAGTGTTGATGTTTTATCAGTTGTCTCTGTTACGCTAGAGGGAACATCAGCTGATGCGATGAGAGCTCTGAAGATTACACTTTCCAATCGGCACCCGGACATTAAATTTGAACAACACTCTCCCCCTCAATCGATGACCCGTCTTCTATTGAAAGAGCTGTAGTCATTGATTGAGTGACAAATTGTCCGGATTAATTTTCAAACAATACTTTTACCACCGTGGTTAAGACAAATAATTTTGAAGAATTAATTAAGAAAAAATATTTGGTTATCAAACAGGAAGACTTCTCTTCCGAATTAAGAATTGCATGGATATAAAGTAATCCATGCCCGAGTAAAATTAATTACCCGTTGTTAGGAACAGTTGTCTTTCAGATGACAATCTTTCCTTCAAATGAGAACCGGGTTGCAATTTGAAGTAATTGCAAACCATTTTGTAATTCCAAATGACGTAAAATATTTACCAAGTCTATTTTTATGTACTTATGTACAAAGGATACAAGATGACACTTCATTTACTCATCCTCTCCTTCTTAAAGACCGGCGTGGTACTAGTTCCCATACTTTAAGTCGATCAAATTCGTAAACTTCGTCTTACATAGCTTCAAACCAGCTATCTTCATTCACGGCCATTTTGACAGTACGGTATGGTAACATCACCACAAAGCATCGAAAGCTAACTGTTTTCTGGTGGATACCGGACGAGAAGGATTACCAATGATATTATCAAGAGGGTGATGAGTGCTGGAAATGTTGCAGTTAAAGCAATATGCACTTTTGTTATCACTAGTACAGAGGAATCTTATTGTACAGAAAGCTGTAGTCTTTAGATGAGATCTCTCCAAAGGATTTGAAGCACAACATCCAGACATTGCAATGTATTCCGCCTTTTTGTTGAGATGCAGTGCTTCTTTGATGACCAGCTAACCATCTATCATCCAGAAACTTGAGCATTCTAGACGTACTTCTTACGAATCTGAATCCCGCATGATTCCGCATCTGATAAGCTGTTTGTGGAATAGAATACATTGTCTTTCGATACCAAAGACCCATGTTAAGGGGTTCCTTTTAGGTACCGAACGATACGTTTGATTGCTTCAAGGTGCTTTTTTAGGTATGCTTAGCCTGTAATCGCAACATGCAACAGCGAATACAAGGTTCTGGTCTACTGGCTGATTAGGTACATTTAGGGAGCAACCATTTCCTCTACAATCGAGTTGGTCAACTGGAGATCCCCATGAGATCCTCGTCCAGTTTCACATCGATCCACCTTGGTGTATCGACAGGGTCAGAGAGATCCTTTCCATATTTCTTCTACGGTTATCGTGAGCAAATTTTGCTTGGTTAATAAGAAGCCTCTGGACTTTTGAGAAAACTTGTAGTCCTAAGAAAAACAACATTTGTCCATCATTGACATCTGAAATTTGGAGCTCATTTCTTTAGAAAATATGTGACACGCATTATGATCTGTTGAGGCAAAAATGATGTCATCTACGTATATTTGAACAAGTAGAATATGTTTGCCTGATTTTTGGTGTGAATAAGTTGGATCCACGAACTCCTGAAGGAAATTGTGGCAAAAGGACTTCGATAGTGTGTCATACCACGCCCTTGGTGCCTGCTTTAGCCCATAAAGAGCCTTCTTCAGACGATAAAAGTTGAGGTTGGGATGATCTTTGGTCTTCAATCCTTCAGGTGCCTGACTAAGACCTTCTTCTTGAAGATCACCATTCAGAAAGCGTTTTTGAATCCATCTGGTAGATGATCTTATTTCTTGGTTGCAGCATGGCAATGACATATTTAATGGCCTCTATACGTGCAATGGAGCAAACGATTTTTCAAATAGAATACCTTCCTCCCTGTCGATATCCCTTTGTTTCAACTAACCGAGCTTGTTTTTCAGTTAAATCACCCCTATTCACATCAAACTTTCACTTTATAGATACCATTGTGAGTGATAACCATAACATTGATTGGGCGAGGTACTAATTCCCATACTTCAAGGTCGATAAAATTCGTGAATTAATCATGACATGGCTTGACAACCATGCTAAGGTCTTCTATCACGGCCATTTTGAAGTTCTTTGGTGTTCGACTTTGGACAGGTTCAGTTTGGAAACAGCACCACAAAGGCATTGGATGATAACTGTTTTCTGGTAGGATACAGACGAGAGGATTGCCAACGATGTTATCAAGAGGGTGATCTTTGGTCCATCTTCTGAGATGATTTGGTGGTTGAGTAACTTGGTTGGGTTCAGTTAAACTAACATCCCTTGATGTTGACTGTGCAGAACTAGGTTCTCCTGCAACAGGGTTAACTGAGGGATGAAGGTCAGCTTGAGTAATTGAGGTGTCTTTGATAGTTGGTCCAGCTTTTTTTTTTTTGCAAAAACTTGAGGAGAAGACTGGAGGATGCTCTTGTGAGGATGACAGTGAATGACTAGTTGAAGGTTGACTCGTCAATAGATATATATATTATAAATATATATAATATATATATTAGATATATATATATATATTTATATATTATTATATATAAGCATATTACTTCAACCAATTACCTTGCACAAGGAATATGATCAAAAGTTCCACCAAAATAAAATATATTCGTAGCCGGAAAGTATGAGTTCCGGGTGTTATGTCCCAACGAGCTTGAATGGAAAATCGAATTTCGTTGATGATTGATGATTGAATTGAAAAGATTGGATTTGATTGGGCACCAACCTAATAGGGAATAGCACATACTAATAAGTAAAGAAATAGGCTGGAAACAAGCATAAAAGCTGAAATAGTAAAAACACTTAAAACTTTTCACTCTAAGACACAAATAAGCTCAAAAAAAAATTAAGCAAAATTAAGCAGGAAACTCAGCAAGTATTGCAACAAACACTAACAGTATTAACTAACACTACTATCTTGGAGTTAGTACTGAATAGCTTAAGGTTAGTACTGCTAGCTTTACAACAAACACCTCTGAAATAAGAAATATGCAAATAAGCTAAAACAGATATTTAACTAACCCTAATAAAGCACTTCAGGAATAAGAATAAGAATTGAATAAACTAGAATGGCAAATGAGCTAAAAAAGCTACAATCGTTTTTTTTAGTCCAAGTCCTCAAATAGTTCTGATTTTTTAAAAGTTGTTTGTGTTTTTAGCAAAATCGCAACCAAAACACGAAAGTTGTTCACAATGTTTTTAGCAACTTTAATAAAGGACACCTTGCGAAAATAAGACTTTATTAAGCTTCAAAAAGGCAAATAAGTGCTGGATTGCAGAAAAGTTGCTTAAACGTTTGGTTTTTGGTATTTTGGACCACTACAACTCAAAATTAAGCTCAAATAAAAAGGAGAGATGTTTTGGGAAGCCTTATGTGTAGCTTAATATGATTCAAAAAGCTTTTTAACCAAACACAACTTAACTTAACTAATTTGCATCAAAAATAGTAAACTCTAAAATTTTCTTAATAAGCCAAAATAAAAATAAGCTAAAATTACCAATAGCCAAACTGAAGTGGGCTTTTGGAAATAAGCTCACTATGAGTCCTTCTTAATCCACACCAATTCACTTTTTTAAATAAGCACTGAATAAGACAACCAATAAGCACAAAGACTACAGTATGAGGAGCCACGAGAGTCTTCACAATCGGGGCAATCCTGGACAATTAACAACACAAACCGAACACGGGCTAATGGAAGAGGGAGCCTCTACACCGACAAGAAAACTATTCATTACTTCTACACAATACTACGAATAAGCATGGGGTGCCTCCCACGAAGCGCTGTTTAAGGTTCGCTATGCTTGACCCTTCCCACGAATTTATTGGTCATGGAAATGTTGGAGATATGGGCACTACACTTGTGTACGTCCCCTCCCATGTTGTGCCTATCAATACGCGTGACCATTTACTTTGAAATTTGGCCTGGAGTTTTGGGATAACTCGATAGTGCCATATGGAAAAACTTGGGTTATAGTGAATGGTCCACTCCAGCGGGTCTTAAGCTTGCTCGAGAAAATCTTCAATCTAGAGTTAAAAAGGAGGACTCGATCACCGACGTTGAATACGCTGTTTTTGGATTTGGAAGGTCATTCAATGGCATTCTCTTTGTTTTCTCTTTGTAGATCAAAGTGTTCTCATAGGCATGATCACGAAGTTCATTAAGTTCATTGAGTTGAACTTTTCTGTGATCACCCGCGGTTTTGATATCAAAGTTTGTATGCTTAAGGCCAGTAGCTTTGTGCTCCGAGCTCAATCCGGAAGATGACATGCCTTTCCGCTTACCTAACTTTATGGAGTAGTACAACCGAGGGGTGTTTTGTAAGTTGAGCGGAAGCCCAAAGTGCATATCCTAATTTATCGACAAGAGGCCGATTGTTCGCCACGGTCCTTTCAGAATTCGTTTCAAACCTAGATTTGGATACCTCAAACGTGTCCACTGTTTGTGGATGATCGGCGGTGGAGAGACGATGAGTGACTCCGTATTTTAAAGGCATGACCTTTGCAATTGTCATTGCACAAAAATAGTCCCGTGTAACTTTATCGAGTTGCTACGCTGGTGCACGAATTGCGCGAGAGTGATTTAAGAAATTTGCAAACAACTTAGGGCGTCTTGGTGGGGAGAGCTTTTGCTTTAACCCATTTTGAGAAAATAATCACGGCCATGAGTATACTATTTGTCCTCTTGAGAGAGGGAACGGCCCCATAAAATCAATGCCCCACATGTCAAAGATTTGTGCAAATAGGATAGAGTTATTGATGCATCTCAATCATGTTGCGAAATTTGCCTTGACGTTGGACAAATGTCACATCGGGTGGCAAGTCATTGGGCTTCATTGTAGATCGTGGCTATAAAAACTGAATCGAAGATCTTTGTAGTTGTGTATTGGCACGTAGTGTCCCCGGTGGGTCACTGTGGCAAGCTTTAAGAAATCTCAAAAGATCTCTGCCGAACACATAACGGCCGGATTACTGATAGGACATATCTTAAAACAGAAGGGGTCGTCCCAAAAAGTAGTGTTTTTGACGTCTCTGAATAACTTTCTTTTTATGCTTGAGACGACATTTCCTTGGATCACAATATTCACGCATGTAGTTTACAAAATCGGCAAACTTGGGGATTTCTTCACCACGAAAGGTAACCATCCAAGTGTCTCGAGAGGAAATGTTTCCGTAATTTCTTTTTCACGAGCTCACTTTGTTGGGGATTTTCAAGTCTAGAGGTCGGTTGCGCGTGAAGTTTCTGCTCCTTTTTTATCACGGATAACGACATCAAATTCTTGGCTTAGCAGCAAATCCACGGAGCACTCTGCTTAGCATCCTGCTTCGCAAGCAAGTACTTGAGTGCCGAATGGTCGTATATACACTATGCTTTTGGAAAAGACAAGATAATTGCCAGAATTTCTCGAAGCATAACTACGACAAGTAATTCTTTTTCCGTTGTAGTGTAATGTGCTTGAGCCTCGGTCATAGTTTTGCTTGCATAGTGTATTGGCTGGAAGTGCTTGGTCTTATGTTGCCCTAGGACTGCCCCAACAGCAAACTCACTTGCATCACCACATGATTTCAAAAGGCAGTCCCAATCGGGAGAAACTAGAATTGGGCCTGGGTTAACTTCATCTTAAGGCGTTTCAATTGCTTGAAAAGCATTCCTTCGAGAAGATAAACGGAGTTTCTTTTTCAAGGGGTGGGTCATAGGCCGGGCGATTTTGGAAAAATCCTGAATAAATAGCTATGTAGAATCCGGCGTGACGATGAAAACTGCGAATACCCTTCACGGTAGTGGGATGAAGGCAACTTTGCAAATGACACTACAACTTTTGATTTATCAACCTCGATCCTGATTATAGAAATCTTATGCCCAAGGGACTATTCCTTCTTGACCATAAAAGGTGACATTTTTCCCATTTAGCACAAGATTGGTGTCTTCACATCCTTGAAACATTTTGGTCTAAATGGGAAAGCAATAAAAAGAATAAAAGTAAGAGGAGGGAAAAGAATTACCGAAAATGAGAAATCATCCATGAAGACTTCCATAGTTTTTAATCATATCATGAAAGATTGAAACCATGCACCTAGGATCGTACCGGTGCATTGCATAACCAAAAGGCATGGACGATAGGCAAATGTCCGTCAAGGGCAGGTTGAAGGAGTTATTCTCTTGATCAAGTGGGTCAATTGGGATCTGGAAGTAGCCGAAGAATCCAGCAAAAAGCAATAGTTACTCATTCCGGCTTAATCTTTCAAAGCATGATGATCAATGAATGGTAAAAGGGAATGGTCTTTAAGTGTTGCTACATTAAAGTTTTTCGGTAATCGAATGCATCTCGGGGCCATCCGTAACCACCTAGTGGGTATTAATTCATTTTCTTATTTTTTCACACGGTTATGCCTCCGTCTTAGAAGCAAGAACGGCTCACCAAGAGGCCTTTGTACAGAGATAGGGTTAAATTAACCCGGCATCAAGAAGTTTGATAACTCTTGCTTAATTTCCCTCATGGATTTTGGGGTTAACTCTTCTCTGATGTTGAACTACGGGTTTGGAATTTTCCTCCACCCCCCGATCAAAATATTAAGGGTGCAAAACTGTGGATCTAATCCCTTAATATCAGAAATCTTCCAAGCTTGCATGTTTGTGTGACTTAAGAACACTTGATCGGGGCGGTTTTATCCTCATATTTAAGTTTTTAGCGATTATGACGGGAATTTGTATACACCACTCCAAAAATGAATACTCAGATGGGATGGTAAGTTTTGAGTTCAATGGTCGGGAGGATCTTCAACATGAATATTTAATCTCTTCAGGTACATTTATTTCACAAAAATTGTAAACGCGAGGGAGATTTGGGTCACTATTGATTACTACTTAACAATTCCTATGGTAAAACAGTATCTCCCTCAGATCATTAGATGCCGTTAAACTCTGGTGTATTTGAATCATCATGTTCAGATATTCGTCGATCTATTCCATTGAAAATCACTTCCTCGAAGGAGTTAAAGATGGAGAGGCTGAGAGTCGAATCATAAGGTAACGATGTAGAAGTGGGATTCATTGGCCACTTTCAGAAAATTTTTCAAGTACTTCTTGACTATTTTCCAAGCAATGTACAATAAATAGACAGCGGTTATCCGATTCAATGATATTGTAGGAGAATGTCTTAGTTATCACAACTTTGAAGGTTACGGAGTGGTCATCATGCCTAAGGTCATATTGTCACCTTTAAGTTGAACATCTGATCATGGCAGTGCCGTCCATTAAGATAGGTTTCTAGATTAGGGGAACCGAGGATCAGCAATGTAATCAACGACCACAAAATCGGTAGGAAAGAAGAACGTTCCAACTTTCATGAAAACATCCTCGGCCGATGCGGGGGGAGTAGAATAGAAATCGTTTTTTCGGTCGGCATGTTCAAGTTCATTTCGGGTTTTGTCAAAGTGGGGGACTTAGTTCTTTCCAAATGGAGAGAGGTAGGGAGGAGGCATTAGGTTGATGGCTTTGTGCACCGAGATCGGGCCTAAGCTAGAGCATATCATCTCCGGAAAATCACTCGGTATTAGAAATCTGCAGGGGTCTCCAAGTTTTGCGGGGGAAATTTTTTAGGTTAAACGTTACTCCGAGCAATTCTCGTTTACCGGTGTCTTCGTCAACTCAATCATTTTATCCTTGTCATTGAGGAGCTTCTAAACATTAGAGCAAATTTGGGCATGTGTAGGAAGACGTCTCCGCGAAACTTAGTCGAAATGGAGATTCCAAAAAATCACATAATTTTGAAGCTAGAGATTGTATTTTTCACGGAGCTTTTCTTTGTTGGGCCTTGAAGGATAAGGCAAGGTTGGTTTAGAGTCTTTGAAGCAACAATGGGCTCTCCATTCGGGTCATTAGTTTGGACACTAAGAGGTGGATTGGTTTTCGGTGCTTGATTGCACGTATCCTTTGTCACCTCGGGTTCATTTTCCTTATCTTTAGGAGGAGAAGACAACTTGAGGTCTATTTTTGGAAAACACCGCTTCGGGTAGTGATTGCTTTACATTCACCTTTTCGGTGTTAGCAATGGTGTTGCTTGAAGAGAACCCGACCCGAAGTATGTAGCGGTTATTACTATTAAATTTAGTGATCAAGTCTGTTATATTTGCCATTTGATTTTGTAATATTTTGCATAACCGCGTCATTAGCTTTGACGTAGTTATCAAAATCGGGCTTAGACACACCTGGTGCTGGTAGAACTGGAGCTTGGTAAGCTAGAGCTTGAAAAGTCGGGGGTTGATTAATTGGGGTTGGTAAAACTTGATCCTGTGATTGAAATTACTTACCCCAAATTTTGGTTGAAAATTGTCCCCCGATTTTGGTTGTTTTGGATGGTTTTTGCATAGGAGGAAAACAGGAGGTCGAATTTGGTTTTGCCGACATTGACGGTCGGAACTGGCATTCCCTTGGTTGTAGTTAACATGTGGCTGCTTGTGACACGATTATTGGATATTGTCACGATAAATGTTGCCATCGGTGGCTGGACAATTTTGGTAAGAATGACCACCCCCGCAAGTTACACAACTTTGCTCGACCGCTTTTACGGGCGCGGGAGCTTGGGATTGATTCTTCTTATCAAGGAGCAATGCTTTGACCATATCTTTGAGTTCGAAGACATCGGGAGAGATTCCGGAGGTGGAGGAAGTGTTGCACGTCACTTTTAGCAACAACGGGTTTGCTTAGTGAATGAGTAATGTGATTTTGCTCTCGATGATTTTTAGACATTCTCGGGGCATTTTATCCAAAAAGTTACACCCGCGGCGGAATTCAATGATCTTGATTCATTTGTGTAAAGGCATTATAGAATGTATCGAGTTGATGCAATATCATTGAATCGGTCCCATGCTTCATAAAATGATTCGTCAAATCTTTGCTGAAATCTCGTGATTTCATTTCTAAGATTTGTCATTTTAGAAAGGGGAAAGAATTTGTTAATGAATTTCGACACAAGATCATCCCATGTAAGAATCGATTGAGGGGGTTCTGTTAGTATAGATTCACCCTTTGAACAATGATCCGGAGGCTTGGTAAAATGGAAAAGAAAAGTATCCATATTATTAGAGAGAAAAAAAAGACGAGAAAAGAGAAGAGATAGAAAAAAGAAGAAGGAGGAGTGTTTGTGTATGTGTGTGGTTTAATAGAGAAAAAGGAACCACACACACCACTCACACTTACATGTGAACTCCTACCCCTACATGGATGTATGGAGGGGAGTTATTTTTTAGTCATATCGATAGCTTACAAAACTAACCGGACCGACTAATAAAATGATCAATGTAATCCGGATTAAGCCACTTATTTTAGGGCTAACAATCTTCCCCACTATGTGGGATCTTACAGATTTCTTACAATCGTTCCTAAACAAGTACAAATAAAACGTAATATAGTCTTCCAAAGCGCTTACTCTAGCTGATAGTTGTCTTATGAGTTCTCCTCGTCTTAAAATTGTGTCTCCAGCATGGACTCTTTATTCTTTACTTGTACATGAACCATATAGTATGCATGAGTTGGATTAACTTCCTCCTAATTCATGCAGCATGTCTTGAAAAGCTTTCTTCATAGACTTCTTTATGGTGAAGTTTCTGAATCAGCTTCCCCCTAAACCAACATCCCTATCTCTAAGCAGATTCTGAAACATTATGTAGCTTGAACAATCTTCTAAACTACCCTGTCATCAAAAGTGCACAGCGGAATTTTGTAGAAGTCAAACCACACCAACGACCACTGCTTCTTGTCATCAGGGCTTGGTGAATATTCGTTCAGGGGTGCATGCGAGAAATCAGCAACTGTTCTTCTCACGTTTGCATAATACTTCATAAACCATACTAAACATTTTAGGGCTAACAAACTTTCCCACTGGAAGTTTGACATGGTAAACTCAAGGTACAATTAAATCCAGATGTATACATTTTCACCATGTGGTTGACGAACGCTCGGAAGCTTCATTGTCAGTGTCACGTCCATATACTCCGAGAAGGTTCTAGTCATAAGCATAAATCTTGATAAACAAAATAATGTCATCAAAGAACTTTGAAGATTTTGCTTAGACTGTGAAGTATCTTTGTCTTGGAATAGCACAAAAATACCCGTGAGAAGTGCTGATTACATCTCAACCTTTAAACTCTCTGTTTAACTTACCAACCTCGTATTCTGTCGGCTATTGTCATGACCACCTCGGTGTAAGAAAAACCCCGATATACAAATTGAAACTGAAGTAAAATCCCCAATTTTTATTAATCATTGCACTATTGTGACTTGAAAGAACGGTGCAGAAGAAAAATCTCTATAGTACCGTATAACTCCATCAAAAGTATAAGATACAGTACAACACTCTTGAAATTATCCAATCGACATCTGCATGTGACACTGAGTACTACAACGTACTCCTTTAAGTGATTAGTTGTCCAGGTCTTCATCCAACCACACCTTGGACCGCTGGAAATAGATATTCAGTCTTATCATAAAGCTATTCGTTCAAGGCAAGTCAATCAATCGATACGAAAATATATGGAAGTCACGATGATGAAATAAGTAGACGCCTTTGTGAAATCCACTTCATTGCAAATAATGGATACACAAATCCCTTCGTAACTCACATGTCTCTTATTCCAAATCTCTAGCCATTTTGTCTTTAATCGTTGACTCCTTTTAAGGATCGTTTGGGATTAAGTGTTGTTGTTTGTGTGGTGTGTTGTTATGGTTGGATTGTGTCATTGAGTCTCGATTTCTTGATTGTAGTGTTGTATGCAATTCACTGTTTCACGCGGATTTTACACGTCCTATGATTATATCCGATAATGAATTACGGGATTTTACAAATCATTTAGAAAAATTCGTGAATTGAATTGATTCGGATCAGCGGCCAATGGATTTAATTGTTAAAAACAGATAATTTTCTGGCTAGGGTTACTGTAGATTGTTTAACTAGGCTCACAACTTGAAAGGGCCAAAAATTACAGATGGGCCTGTGAGCTTAAACAAAAACAAGTGAACACAAAATTCCAAAAAACTGAAAAATGTCAATAAATCATAGTAAACGAGTGTTTTGGGCCTCGAAAAATCCTTAACCAACTAAAGGTGGATACAACGTGATCCGTCTTGTTTTTCTCTTCGATTTGAGAGGTCACGGGCCTGAAACGGACTTACGGATCAAAAGTTATGGCTGTTTTACTGGAAAATTTTTCTTCACACAAGATTTCTATTCCAAAACGCAATGAATAAAAAAATTGGGGATAGAGTAACGTTTAGTTCAAAAACGCTAGTCGTAGGGTCTTCATAACGCAACCTGTAGTCAAACGCAACGAGCAAAACGGAAACGAGTCAAAACGCAACGTGTCAACAAACGCAACGAGTCAAAACGCAACGAGTCAAACGCAACCAGTCTCAAACGCAATGAGTCAAAAAGCAGTGGAGTCAAAACGAACCTAGTCTCAAATTGCAATGAGTTCAAAACGTAGTGAAGTCAAAACGCAGATGAGTCAAAAGCGCAATTGAGTCAAAGCAACAAGAAGGAAGTCAAAAGCACACAAGAAGAAAGAAAGAATCAAAAAGCAACCATGAATTTTGCCAGAGATGTCAAACGCTCTAAGACAAAAAAATTACGACTTTTTTCCACCAAAAAATCGCCCAAAATCACCCTTTTTTAACCTCTTAACTTGATTTCACTCTTGCCACATTAGCCTACCCTATGCCCCTAGATATTGCTTAATAACATAACATTCACACATCTAAGCACAAAAATTGGTTTTTTTTTTATTGATTATTTTTTACCACGAATTTGATCTTGTTTAACCACAATAATTCAGTAGTAATCAACACGATTCCCTATGACTCTGGTGCCAATTGTTAGTATAGATTCACCCTTGACAATGATCCGGAGGTGGTAAAAATGGAATGAACGTATCCATATTTTTAGAGAGAAAAGAGAGAAAAGAGAATAGATACGAAAAAAGAAGAAGGACGGAGTGTGTGTTGTATGTGTGTGGTTTAATAGAGAAAAGGAACCACACAACACACTCACTCACTTTACATGTGATCTCCTACCCCTCAATGCATGTATTGAGGGACGTGTTTTATAGTCCCGATATCGACTAGTCAAACTAACCCGAACCGACTATAAATTGATAAATGTAATTCCCGGATTAGTATACTTTGCTAGCTTAAACTTTGCTCTTGAATGGACTTTGGCTTTGGTTCTGGGGACTTTGTCTTTTCCTCGTGCTGGGACTTTGGTAGTTTTTTGGCTTCCTTTTTGAATATCCGTTTCCTGCCACAATTCAAAATGCAAAAACATATAAATACAATGTATCTTTGGGTACGTTTTTAGTCTTTTAAGTCCGTTTTATATGGAAAATGTTATGTGTAATTAAGCACATTCAAAGGTGCCATCTTGAGCAATCGTTGTAGAAACAGATGTATTTGTAGAAATAATTGGAGCGTTAACAATAGTACCCGTTTTAATAGGGACTGGTTCACTATCTGTAGATTGATCAAAGTATTCATTGAACATCGGTTGGAATAAAATCTCCAGATCTTTATCTATTGGTGGAATGTATGTAGTTGCAGGGACAGGCGATGGGGCGAGCCCTGAATTGAGTTGTCCAGGGGTTATCATGATAGGCTCAGGTCCTGAACTGATGCGTACAGGAGCCATTCATTCCTCTAAATCAAGTTTTGAACAGCCTGAGTCCAGATACCAAATGATGATCTGTACCACCTGCATTTGAAAACAGTCGAATTTGGAAGGTTTGGAATTTCGGATCGCCAATTTATGTTGGGGTCCTGTCGGTTAGCTGACATAGTAGTACATGTCACAGAAAGCCTAGTTAAAGGGCATAGTTCTCCTAAGGCAAATTTCTTTCATGTGGGTCTCTATTGATAACCACAATTAAGTTTTCCTGAGGTGAATTTCTTTCTTGTGGGTCTCCATTGATAACCAACATTAGCAAATAGTTTGCATGTTGCTTTCTAAATGTTAGCCGTGATATTTAGTAAAGTGATGGTCATTAAACAATCCCGAGCCTTGTATAGGAAAACGTAGTTTTCGGGA
>BQNB010176334.1:0-13073 GCA_026074375.1 Tanacetum coccineum
GTCACGACCGAGCAATTAAGCAAATTAGTTACATGTTACCACATAGATTAGTCGAGTGATTTGAGTGTTTTCATCTTCCTATTTTGTGAGGTGTTTGCTTGTGTACTTGTAATAGATCGAATAAATGCTTTAACGGAAAATATTAATAGGGATACATTTTTATAAACTTCTAAATGCTACTTGAGGACAAGTGGGATTCAAGTGGGGGGATATTTGATGACATCAAATAACATCTATTTTATAGCATCATTTATCCTATGTTATTAACCTATTTTGTATAGTTATTGCAAAGAATTGTTACTTAATCGTTTATATTTGAGAATTGCAGTAATTATGGAGTAATTGGTGAAAGTTAGCAAAAGGCACGCATTCTGGAGCTTAAATGAAGATATTTTGAAGATTACTATTCTGAAGACCAATACGCCGTATCCATCAAACAAGATACGGCGTATCCGTGCCTGCACTCACCAAAGACCACAGAAGGATAAAGATCAATACGCCGTATCCAGAGAGACTCAATACGCCGTATATAAGATATACTATTTAAATATTCTGGAAGATATCAAGCGTGGTCCCTACTCCAAGAAATCCTCAATACAACGTATCCAACACTTGAATACGCCGTATCCAACCGACTTCCAGACCTTATAAATAGAAAACTCAAAAATGAGTTTTCAGTGTGCTAAATCATATTATCGATACCTAAACGATAAAAGTCAATTTTCAGAGGAGAAAAAGAGCAGAAGAGGTCGAGCAACGTTATCAATTCCATAGGAGACAACGTGTAATTCCATATACTTTGGTAATCATTTAGTTTTTGGTATCATTCGTTAACTCGGTTAGTTTACCTTGGCTAAATAATTGCTTTTGTATTTATTATGACATTTGAAGGCTAATACCTTCGGGTATTAGCCATTATTAAGAAAATCTAAATGTTTGGTAATTGTTTATCTTGATTTCTTGATTTATCATTGTATGCTTGTTTATGTTTATCAATTTATACTTGTTTACGCGCTTTTGTATGCGACCTATCATTCAACTGGATCTAGTAAAGCGGAAAAAAGCTCTATACGGTCTTAAGCAAGCACCTCGTGCATGGTATGACAAATTGTCTTCTTTTCTAATTGAACATGGGTTCACTAAAGGTATTATTGACCCGACTTTGTTCACACGACGTCACGGGGGAGACATATTACTTGTTCAAGTATATGTTGATGACATTATTTTTGGATCAACAAATCCAGATTTTTCAAAACGTTTTGCAAATCTAATGAAAAATAATTTTGAAATGTCGATGATGGGTGAACTAAAGTTCTTTCTTGGACTTCAAGTTCATCAATCTCCCCGTGGCATATTCATAAGTCAGTCACAATACGCAATTGAATTGTTAAAGAAACATGGTCTGGATGAGTGTGTCTCCATGAGTACACCTATGGCAACTGAGAGGCTGGATGCTGATTTACAAGGCACTCCTACTGATCAAACGACTTATCGTCGTATGATAGGAGGGCTTATGTACCTAACAGCCAGTCGACCAGACATTGCATTTGCTACTTTTGTATGTGCTCGTTATCAAGCACGTCCTACAGTCAAACACCTCAAAGAGGTAAAACGGATCTTTCGGTACCTAAGACAGTCCTATAACATGGGCCTATGGTATCCGAAGGATTCCGGATTTGAACTAATTGCCTATTCAGATGCGGACCATGCAGGATGTAAAGATGATTGTAAAAGCACATCAGGAGGATTGCAATTTCTAGGAGGAAAGCTCGTGAGTTGGAGTTCAAAGAAACAAGATTGTACTGCGATGTCAACTGCTGAAGCTGAATATGTTTCCCTGTCTGCATGTTGTGCTCAAGTTATTTGGATGCGTACTCAACTGCTTGACTATGGATATAAGTACAATCGGATTCCGATGTACTGTGACTCCAAGAGTGCCATTGCTATTTCATGCAATCCGGTCCAACATTCTAAGACGAAGCACATTGACATCCGGTATCATTTTATTAAAGAACATGTTGAGAAGGGTACTGTGGAAATTTACTTTGTCGGGACAGAATACCAACTAGCGGATCTATTTACTAAGGCGCTTCCAAAAGAACGCTTTGAGTATTTAGTTCATCGAATTGGTATGAGATGTATGACTCCAACTCAGTTGGAAAGTCTGACAAAGTTATCTTCTTGAAAAGCTCATACATCAAAAACATGTAAATAAATTTTTTCAAAAACAAAAGAAAAAATTGAAAATTTTCAAAATACCAAAAAGATTTGACATACTTTTCATATTAAAAAAACATAATTTAACAAGATCACATGCTTAGTTTCATGATTCCAAGTTTTTATACAAAGCTTTCAAATTGCAAATACGGAATCATGATCTAAGGGGGAGTTATTAAGATTTTTCATTCACAAACATCATTTTCAAAATTAAATAAAAACAAGGATTTCTCACAAAGAATGAATTTGAAAAATGTTATGGTTTCAAGGGGGAGTTTTTATTTAAGCATCTTCATTTTCGGACTAAGTACTATACATGATTTCATTTCAAGGGGGAGTTTTTGGAAAAACTTCATTGTTTAAGGGGGAGTTTGTGAAAATTCATAAACAAATTTCAAAGAAACAAGGTCTGAATTGAAAATTAAAAGTACAGGGGCTAAAAGTGTCAAATTTCAAAAATATTTTCGGTGGGTATAAAAAGGAGAGTCATTTTCGATTTTCAATTTTATTATTACAGAATCCATTACCGAGTTTGAGTGTGATTGAATTTTAGTTGAATATTACACATGTAGGTTAATATTAGGCATCGATTAATTAAACAAAATGATAACTGGCCATACAGTGATAATAGAATTCATAGGATTGACCTCAGTTTGAAACTCAGACGAAGATTACCGAGTTTGACAAACGTAACGTAGATATAGAGGTTTTAGGCCTGTTTGAGTAATTTGGGATTACGAGTTTGAACTTGGTAAAATGATGAAGTTTACCGGATTTGCTTAGATTACCGAAAGTTTAGAGTAAACGTGTCTTACCGAGTTTTTGTTGTAATTCTGATTGATCATTTGGCATTGATTTAGTGTTATAAAGTGTCTTCAGGCGATAAATGCTAAGAGAATGGTTAGGATTGAATTTTGAATAAACTTGGGTAGTACATTACGAATCTGTTAGTTTACCGAGTTTACTTTCTTGTGCACAGGTTAATTGTCAAAACCGGCAAGGTTAACTGGTCAAAATCGGTAGTCAACAAAAGTCAAACTCAGTAAAGGTTAATGATGAAAATCAGTTTAATTGTTTGTGGCTTTGTGAAAGTATTTTGTAAATGTATTAATGTTGTTGCTTCATGATTGAAATTGATTTTGTCATGAATGTCTGTGAAAAGCAACCGATCGTTTCTTGTAATGATCAAATCTGACAAATAATTTTGGCAAATATACAAGTTTTCATGAATTCTATGCTATGGATCATATATGTCTATTCATAATTGTTTAAGTGGACTAAGTCATGTCCGGTTTCTGGACCCGTTTTATTGCAGATGAAACAGATATGAGGATGTGAGTGACTTGTGTCCATTCTTAATTATTGGGAGGGGGGTTTGGTTGACATTTGATGTGTTTGTTTACATGGTTTAGGTTCATAATTCTAGATGTGAAAGATCAAAGTTTTATTAATATGATAATTTCAAATCTAATTGTTTAAGTTGACTAAAGTTCATGTTCGGCTATCGGCCGTTTTCTGCAATGAACAGAATGAGGAGTGAGTGACTTAGTGTCCATTCAGTTGTAGGTTTGTGATTACATTATTTGTCACATGATTTTTGAAAAGTTCTCAAAATCTGTTATTGTGTCAAAATGATACTCTTTCTTAAAACCATTTGAAGAAGTTGAAGGTTTTCTCTTGCATTTTTCAAATTTTTAATAATAATAATAAAATATGTGGTCGTGGTTCAATCAAAAGAGAAATCTTCATCCTTTTTAAAAGAGTAGCATGTCACCGCAAATATTTCTGGTGGGATATCTAAAAACAAAAGAGAGCTAAATCCATACGCGAAAAAGCAAATCAAAAGTGTGTTCGAAAAAGAAATGCCAGAACACAAAAATGGTAAATCAAAAGAATAATTCGAATAAAGCGTATGGCATGTGCTAGAAAAAGCAAGAACGAGCACATGAGAAACAAACTGATCGAAAAGTATGTTCAAAAAGAATTGCCAGAAACTATAAATCAGACAGAGAGGAAAAGACAAAAAATGTCAAAAGAATTATTTATTTCTTAACACCTCAATTGTATTCATTCAGTTATCATCATGGCACAACGACAACAAGCAGCTGATGTTCATCAAGATGAATTGTGTCCTCCAAACAAGCGATATGACATTATGGATGCAAATAAGAAGGTTGACTTGGAGAATGTGCAATGTCCATCAGAGAGCAAGATTCTAATGAATATTATTACGATATCGTCCGTTTTGGATTCAGCATTTTTTTTATTTCTTTTTTTTGTATTTCTCGTTTTTGTATTTTACCGCATCAGCATCTGTACCCTGGATTTATATGGACACAGTTCTGGCATACGTGAGAGAAGACGGATCAAAGTATTCGACTCCTCAAGTTCATGCTGGATAGAAAAGAGCTAACATTTCTCTAGAGACTTCAGAAACATATCTTTCATCTTCCGCAAGCAATGTTAACAATCATGCTTCGTTTGTGCCACCACCATCATCTCTGATATGGTTCATTTTACAAAACAAGTGTTGGGATTTTTCAATGAACTCATAGAACTGTGCTAAATTCAAGATACCTGTGATGGACTGAGTCTTCTACAGCCTTGGCTGAGTTATGCAACGATTTTCTCTAAGTGCTTGACTACAGTTGTTACGGGTTGGGACCAACTGCCGTTGCAGATAAATGACAATGTTTTATACTGCTTTGTTAATAACATTCATGTGGATTATGCAGAGTTAATATGGGAAGGCATTTACTATTCGCTTCATCATCCTGCCACTTCGATCCCATACCCACGATTTACAAAGATAATCATCAGTCATTATATGACTATCTTTCCTGACATTTCAAGACGTACTAGAGATGCTTATCACAATCTTCAAGATGATGATATTATGAAGAATATCTTCAATTCAGGGAGAAACAAGAACAGGTTGGGATGCGAATACCCACCATGGATGATTACAGTAAGAGATGAAGCTTACGGTGCATGTTATAAGATGTATGTAGAGGGTGTTTGATTAGATTTCCTTGCTTTCAGTCACAATGGACTGAGTCTAACCAAGGAACGCCTAGGAACACTTAGCGCCCTAGGTCACCATAACCATGCTACTGAGACTGCTGAGTCAGTGTTCACAAAATGATCAACTGAGATTCGTTTTCGATTACAACAAGGCAATCTGCTCGTCTTTAAAATCACCTGCTCCTAGTGCCAAAAAGCAGAAAACAGCTGATGAGGTGATTTCTACAAGATATGATTCAAGTTAGTCTTGCTGAGCAAAAGAGTAGTGACGAACATGAAGCAAGAGAATATGTATGGCCACTGGTAGCTCAAACATTTGGCAACCTAAGGAGATTGAGAAGCTTGTTGAAGAGTCTGACAATGTTGATGATAGTTCACTGGTATGCGTTTAATTACACATACCTTTCACCATTAAAATCGGACTTAAATGACCCAAAACGTACCAAAAATACCTTGTATTTGTATGTTTTCATTTATATTGTGCAGGAAACGGATATCCGACAAAAGGACGAAAAATCAAGCAAAAACGGACAAAACCGAGCACGGAATGGAAAAGCGTGGAAAAGCCAAAGTCAAATCGAAGCCAAAGTCAACAAAAGTCAAAGTCAACCCGGAAAAGTCAACGGTCAAAACCGGAGCCGACACCGAAGAATACTTAATGGGCCCACCCGAACCCATCTAATGGGCCGGATAAGCCCATTAGTATATTTAATGAAGACTTTAAAAGGCCCAAAGTCCAAATCTTATAACCGGCCCATACAAAAAGCCCAAAAAATTACCTATGGACGTTAAAACAAAACTCAAAACCTTGCAAAACCTCAAAATACTTTGAGGGGGCATTTCTGCCATCCCCCAAAGTTGAATCCACCACAAAGGACCTTTATTGAAAGATATAGATACACCTTGGAGGGCTTGTTTTGCCAACTCTTAATAAATGGTCCCCGTGCACCTTACATACAAACTGGGTACTTATATAACCCTTTTTTTCCACCATTGTTACAGGTGTGGTGCAAATCACGTCTCCACCTTTGGCCTCCTCGAGCAACTAAAACCTACATCCCACAATCCGGCCCAATATCAACCCCACCCCCACAGTCTACAAATCTAGTTACTCGCCCACTAAAATCTCTCCCAACTTAAAGATATCTCACTTCCACACTTACCTGACCAAGTACTGTTCATTGTCTCCTACCTCTGGCAAACAAACAAAAACTCATTAAATCTATAAACCCCACACCCCACATGGATCAATGAACAAGCTAATCCCGAACCCCTCCATTGGTTCGAAGAAAACAACAAGATTTTAAGGGCTGTGATCGTTATATTAGGGACAAAGGCCAATTTGGAGGGCCAGGATGGATTTTGAAGCTTCTCCTTACAAAGAAACACACTACAATGAGCTGTCTCTACAAGAAACACGCAAGAAACACCTAGAATCTTCCTAGTTATTGTCATATAATAAGGCAGTTAGTTGTAAGCCCTAGTGATATGTAGTTTTTTTTAACCTAGTTAGCTTCAGTTAGTTTTTATGCACTTTTAAATTCCCAAGTATTGTAATTTTTTCTAAGTTAATGAAAGTTTGGAGGTATTTTATGTTAAAAAGTTATTTCTTAAGTTTTATGTTCTAAAAGCCATTTAAGTTTACAAAAGCTCTTTTAACTCTTTTAAACCGTCTACACTTAAACAATGAAAGTTTTCTAGTTTTGCGTTGCTTAAGTTATTTTTACCAAAAATCATAAAGAAAAAAATCACCTAAAAATACCACAGCTTAATATTTAGATGATAAGCTAAAAAGGGATGGGCTTATGGACTCTCACTAGCTTGTTTTATACAAGCTAGAGCTTGTAGACTCTTTATTTAACCCTGTTTTGAGTAAGGGTGTTGTAAGTCTCTCTTTCTCTTCTTTTTCTTATTTACTGTAGATCTGCTTATTAGTACTTATTTATTGTTTATATTTGCTTATTTATGCTTTGTTATGATGTTTAGTGCCTATCTTGCTTAGACTTTAGTTTAAAAATGATTTGTGTAAATTTCTTAGTTAGTACTGGTAGTATGTTTAGTTAATACTGTTAGTGTATTTCATCAGTACTGGTAGTATATGAGTTAATACTGTTGGATTGATTTAGCTTATTTAAGTGCTTATTATTGATTGAAATCTTCTTATAAGTGCCTTATATTGTTATTTGATAATCTGTTTTTAACAATTTAGGATCAAATCAGCTTGAAATAGAAGAAGAAAAAAAAAGACTTTTGAAAACTTTAAGGGGTGTTTGGAACAAGCAGTACTAACCCATAGTTAGTACTGCTAGTTCTCTTTTGGGATTTTCATCTAATAGTACTAACTCCAAGTTAGTACTGGTAGTTAGTACTGTTAATACTGTTAGTTTATTTTTGCTTATTAGCTTATTATTTCTGCTTATTTAGGATTTGCTTAGCTTTTTAGAGTAGATTAAACCCATTTTCGCTTACTGTCTTTAGTTTAGAGCTTATTTAAGCTTATTTGCCTTTTCAAAGTAATTTTAAGAGTTTATTAGTTTTTTTTGCTTATTTGCCATTCTAGCTTATTCTAGTTGCTTATTTTTATGCTTGAGTGCTTATTAGGGGTAGTTAAATATCTGTTTTAGCTTATTTTCTTATTTCTTATTTCATTGTGTTTTATTAAGCCTAGCAGTACTAAGTTAAAGCTAGCTGTACTAACTTTTTAAGTTAGTACTGCTAAGTTTTATAGCTTATTTCTGGCTTATTTGCTTGTTATCCCTAGTTTATTTTTGCTCCTATTGCTTATCTAGGTAGGTTAGATTAGCTGTATTTGCCTCTTTTCATTTTTCATAAGTTTATTTAGCTTAAAAAGCCTTACCAGTTTAGCATTTTTTAGCCCCTAGAGTAAAAATCAATTCTGTCATCTTTTTGTGCTTATTTTCCTACTTATTTTTCAGTTCTAAAAATTATTTTTCTGTCCTTTTAAAAGTTACTTAATTTTTATAGTTTTATAAGTTTTAACTAAAAAATCATTTAGGGTTAATTTTTTTGATAATTTAGTTTTTCTTTACTCGTGTTTGTACCTTCCCGTCTACGTTTTAGGATTTAATCATTATAGCTTTCGTTTATAGGTTTTCCTTAGTTGTTTTTGCATTTTAATTAGAAAAACCAAATCCAAATCTTTTCCATTCAAGCATCAATATCAAACCAACTCTCGACTTTCCAATTCGCTCCTCGTTAGGGATAAACGACCCGGGAATATCATATACTACTCTCGGATTTTATTGATTATTTTTAGATTATCCTTATTATATATATTTTATTATATATTATATATATAAAGGTGTAATTTAATTGATTGGCATATGACATGGGAGCACAGTTACGATTCTGAACACTAATGTAGGACTTGAGCATGCGTTATGGCCTAATTGAGATTCTTCTCTTTTGTCTCATCTTGCATAATTTCTTTTGATTTGGTAACTGTTTGTGGTTAGTGAAGGAATAAAAAGTGTATATATATAGAATCATGTATATACAAAGTTGTTGCAGTAATTTTGGAAAGAAAAACGAGATTAAGTGAGAAAAGATTTTTTTTTCTTTTTCTTAATCATGTAATGTATAAAAGAAATAGTGGTGGGAGAGTTAGGTCACCATGAAGATAAAGACAAGAAGAATGATATTAAAAGAAACATGGAACACATGAAAGAAAAGTGTGGCTGAGTGTTGTTGATGTATTGTTCTTTCATGCTTGGAAATGACAAAAGAAGATGGGACGTGTGAGTGTTGTTGATGTATTGTTCTTTCATGCACAAGACGATAAAGCATTCCTCTAGAACACGAAATTAAGGTGGTGGTGAACATGTGTAAAGCTAGAAAATAATAAGTTATTCAAATAAATAGGGTAAATGGTGTGCATTAATTGAGTTTAGTAGGTATTGTTTAGGCTAATGGGTATTTTGGTCATTTTCTGTTACTTTTTGGGTCTCGGGCAAAACTAAAAGTTGTTCGAAATGTCGTTTTACATCAAATTGCTTTAGAGTCCGAGTTGTGAAAACATGGTTTAGCGAGTCGTTTTTTTGATAAGTCAATTTAAAATAACACATGTCTTTTCGTTTTCAAGTCAAATAAATTAGAAATAAATTTGCACATGAGAGATGTGTAATAATAAATATGATTTATTATTAAAGTCTGTTCTGAAAATTTTACCGGTTACACGGTAATCGTTTTTATGTGACAATAAAAGATCAAAAGTCAAAAATCAAGTCGGACCCAAAAAGTCAAAGGGTAAAGTAGTTATTTAAAGTTTTGAAAATTGCCAGTTGTTACAATATCTCTGCTCAACTAACATGTAGATCATTCCAGATTGCAATGTTAAGCAGTGTACTCTACAAGAATCAAATAGTTTCCAACTCAATACCCTATACACTTGTTGCATCTTCCAGACTTCATCTTCTATATTTGGTTCAAACATGGTCTTTAAATCACCCCATAATACCATTTCATAGCCTTCCTATGGCCTTGTTGACCCATGCTTAGCTTTCATCAGTTTCTACATAGTTTCCAAGTCTTCTCTATCAAAATCTTTAGGCATATTAAGAAAGGTCAGGTACCTCTTAGACTGTCCACTAGCGATCTGATAAAAGCTTTTCTTCTCTTTAGTAAGAATCTTCTAGTCAACAATGCTTAGAGGCTTGGTAGCTAAAGGAATATCATTAATTGCTACAGCTTCTTCATCAAAAACTATTTTCATGAGCTCTTTCATCTTAGCTGTTTCTTGATCGTCATCCACCTTCTGCTTCTTTGCATTCTCTTGTTCTAGCTCATTTCTTGCTCTTTTAGAACTATTTTCTTCTCTTGTCTCACTGCCTTATGCTCTTACTTCACTACCTTCTACTAATTCTGTATCAAAATCTACAAATGTGTTTACCCTTTTCATAGCTTTGTCAAACAACTTCTGAATATCATCAAAGCTTTTGTTCTACAATTGATTGTACTTGTATCCAGCCATGTTTTTCATATAAGTAGACATTATACTTCTCTTTTGAGCTTTTATTGGTGGTATGTTCCTCTTTTCCTCTTCTCTTTTTGCAGCAAAGTGTTTTCTTCTTTTCTCCAAGAGTTGTTGAAATATGTTAGCCCTTTCTTCAACAGTCAACTCTTCTTGTTCTCTTGCTTGCAATCTTTTAGCTAATAACTGATCAGCCTCAATCTTTGCCTGAATATCATTCCATTTTTCAATTAAGGAAACATTAGCTTCAACATTTTCCCTTACAAGTCTCTCTTCCTCTTTTTCTTTAGCTTGTAGCTTGAAGCCAAGTTCTTCATCAAGCCTGAGTAGCTCTTTCTTAGACATTTTCTCCACAGGATTTGGTTCAACCATTTTTCCTTTACCCTTGTCCTGAACATGTAAAGGTTGTTGTGAAGAAACTATTGGTTTTGTTGCTTGCTCTTGTTCATGAATAACAAGCCCTTTTTCCTTGGGTCTTGTGCTAGCAACAGTAATTGTTGTAGCAGCAGTTGTTGGTGTAGTTATACCCAGCTCTTGTTCTTGTATCACAACCTTATCAGCCTTGGGTTTTGCACTTTTCAAAGCTGCAAGTGCTTGAGCTAAAGTAACTTCATCAACACTTAAGTTCACATCTTTTTGACAACTTTAGTTTCAACAACCACCTCATCACCATCTAATCATTAACACCAAATATATCTTCATCATGAACATTGTCCAGGGTGATGTCTTCATCAACATCAATGTCAGCTATCATCCCCTGTTTGGATGCATCTTCCTCACCCAAACTTTCATCTTTAGAGGATTCTACCCTTCTTGATAAACCAACCTTGTATAGTCTTTTAAGCTTATGAGTTCTTGACCCTCCTTTCTTCTCTAACTTCTTGACTCTTAGTTTCAAACTTGTAATCTCCTGAGCTTGAGCAGTCTTTGTGTTCTCTAGGTCAAGCACTCTTTGTTGCAATTTGGTAAAAAATCCATCAATTCCTTAAGTTGAATACTATCCTCATTACTGAGTAGTGGATCATTGGAATGTTTAGATACATTCTCCTCATTGACAGCCTCATCTGCTACATTAGTTGTAGGACCACTAGGCTGAGGTACCTCGGTGTCCTTTCTCTTTGGCTTCCTAGGTTTTTGTTTCTTTTGGGGTTAAGATGTTGATGGTTGAATAATAGTGGGTGTGTGATGGGGATCAGTTGGTATTGCTGAACCTTCACCTATGTCAGCTTGAGCTTGTAACATCATGGTTGGAAATAAGAGTGTGACTCTTCCAGAAAAACCTTTTCCTTCCCTCTTCATGTTTCCAAAGATCTTCTTAGTATGAGAGGATGTAACATAAATCCTTTTATGATTTGACATATCACCAACTTGTTGATTCATAAACACTTGTACAAATCTTGGATACATCAAAAATTTACCAGACACATTCTCCAAGTTTTTCACCATACTTTCTAATATGTACTTTGAAAAGTTGAACTTTTGGTTTATGGCTAAGAAGATAATTGCAGAAGCCATAGTGCTACTAAATTCATTATATGCAGTAGTCTTAGCACTTAGGCATTGCAAAATGGTATGAATAAGGAATTTCCATTATGGGGAAAAGAATGCCCTATAGAAAGTAAGCTTTTATGAAAGTTTTTCATACCTCATGAGTGTAAGTTGTTCAAAGATGGTAGCATTGGGTAGACAATCAGTACTTTCAGCATCTTCTAATTGAAGATCTCTTCTTATAGTTGATTCAGTGATGACAATCTTCTTCCCATCCACTAGGGCTTGCAACTGTACTTCCTCATTAACAGTTTTTGCCTTGACAGTAGACCAAAACTGTTCAATGCACGATGTATATATTGTAGGATTAACCGTTAAAGCATAATTGATAGGGTTTGCATTCAAAAAATCAATAATTTGCTCAAACCCTTCACTTTCAGCAGGTTTAGACAATAACGCGACCAAATTATGAGTATCAGCAAACTTTAGATCCGCCATTGTGTTGGGTTTTGATAATGAACAATGAAATTGAGTTAGAGTTTATGATTAGAGAGTATATGATTAAATGAAATCGATTAAATGAGTGATTGAAACCCTTGATCGAAGTATTTATGAAAATACCCTCAACAGCATTAACGTTCACCAACAGTTGTAAGTTTATACCTAGCAACATTCAATTTCACCAGCAGTAGTAAGTTTATGCATAGCAGCATTAACTTTCAATAGCAGTAGTAAGTTTATACCTAGCAACATTCAATTTCACCAGCAGTAGTAAGTTTATGCATAGCAGCATTAACTTTCAATAGCAGTAGTAAGTTTATGCCTAGCAGCATTAACTTTCAACAACAATAGTAACCCAGCAGTAGTAAGTTATGCCTAGCAGCATTAACTTTGAGTTACCAGTATTAACTCCAATTCCATTCCAAATAAATTTTCCATCATCAAATTAACATTTTGGCTCACAAAAACTCTCTGTTTGTTTTTGATTTCTCTTAATTCTTTTTACTCACAATTCTCTCTGTCTGTTTTTGTTTTCTCTCAATTCTTTTTGCTCATAATTCTCTGTCTGTTTTTGCTTTCTCTCAATTCTTTTTGCTCACAATTCTCTCTGTCTATTTTTGCTTTCTCTCAATTCTTTTTCTCACCAAATCACTCTGTCTGTTTTTATTCCACATATCTCTCTTTTTGTTTTTATTCTTACCAACTCTCTCAATTCTCACAATATTAATTATACCAGCAGTATTAAGTATAACTAATAGTATTAGCTTAGCAATATTAAGTATAACTAGCAGTACTAATGTAACAACCCAAGTTTTAGGTCAACGTCTATCCTTAGCTAAGATAGTTATTTTTA
>BQNB010176335.1:0-13073 GCA_026074375.1 Tanacetum coccineum
ATACATAATAAATATGTATTTTTAGGTACATTCAAACGTAGCAACATTGAATCAAGGAGCGCCTTTGGTTATCTCATTATTATATATTTATTTTATTTGAGTCGAGATAACCGCACCTCCTCTTTGTTTGCATATAGGCACACACTAGAACACATTTTCGTTCTTTGTTTTACCTAGAGAACATCTACTTTCATGCTACAATAAGACCAATAAAAACTTTTGCATTGCCTTCACCTCTCAACCTCATTAATCTTAAAACATCAATCATCATTTGACATTCAGTTTTTTGCCTATCTTTTTCTCAAGTAGCCGGATCCCTTCGATAACAAAGTGCGGTTCTTTTTTACAAAGGATCCGGCTGATTCGGTTCATCAAAGAACATACAATACTGTTATATGTCATGTTTGCATTGGATATCATACGAAAGTATTAGATAGTAGAGGAGAGAAAGCTAGAGAGAGATTTTACACATATTTTATTTTCATTAAGGAAAGAAAAAAGAGAAAGGAGGTTGAGGAGAGGATTACAAATGACCAACACTAAATACCTCTTATGAAAGGGGTATTTATACTTATTCTTCTAACCTTCTAATTTTCCTATTTTGACTAAATGTCTCACTTGGTCAACATTTTCTTAAGTTTGACCAAGCTTCACTTATTGCATTATAAATACTATTTTCTATACTATTTATTACAAGACCAATTCATTGTTAATAATTAACACTTTTAATTCCTAACAATCTCCCCTTAAAGGTTGATTATTACCAATACCACATCGTCGGTAGAATTGGTCTTCCATTCACAAAAGACTCCCATCTTCTCATCTTATCTACTCATATTACTGTAGATACTTTAATGAAGAACCTTTATCTATGTAATAACCCTTTGATGTCTTCTATCTCTTTGCTCATTTCTCCCCCCTCATAAGGCCCATCACTTTCCTTGATGTGCATCATGAACTTTGCCTAAACTAGCTGATGCAGAAGACTTCTCGAATTTCTTCTTGAGAAAATCCCACATTTCTAGTTCAACAGCTTAAGCCTGAAGATCTGTTTTCATCTTTAAATATAGTTGTTGTTTCAGATCAGCAGTTGTTTTTATAGTTGATATGCTAATTGTAGGATGAACATTAAGGACTTTGTTCTTCATGTGAAGCTTGAACAGTTCTTTAATAATCTTTGGAGCATGAGTAGCAAATTCTTTGGAAACCAACTCACGGACAATGTCTGTGGATAAATCTTGATCATGCTTAACTGCATCATTAACCATTCTTGGAATTGCCTCTTTGATAAGCTCATTTGTCTTTGCTACAGTAAGCTCTGGAACTAGGTTGTTAAGAGTATCAGACATGTCCTTCATTTTACCTTCAAAATATTCTTTAGTAATAAAGGTATTTGTCAACTGTTCCCTGAGTTGACCACGACGTCTACACAGTTCAGCAACACTTCCTGGAAGTATCCTGTTTGTGCTAGAAATGCGTTGTGACATGCTTGGATCTTTGGATGTAGTATCAGGTGTAGGTGAGACATTGTCCATCAATTCCTCAAAAAGAGTCTTATCTAAAGATAAGTCAGTCCTAGGGGATCTAGAGGGTGAGGAAATTGGTGTCTGCGTTTGCTCATTCCTAGTCTCCAAACTATCTGACACTTCTCCTTTGACCAATGTATGATCAGCATGATCATTGTCATTATTCTTATCATATTTTTTTCTTCCACATCATCATTCTTCTTCTCCTTATCAACATTATCATCAACAACAACTTTTGATTTTTCCTTATGACTCCCGGGCTCTAACCTATTACCAGAATCATCATTATCATCTTGAAAAACTGAATCTGCAAACTCACTAGCATAAGATTCTTCATCTTCTTCACCTTCAACCATCTTATCAATATCCTCCTCTAATATCTTTTCTTAAACTTTGGCCACATTCTCTTGTGCTTTAGCAGCCATAGCAGTTTTATGCATTGTAAGACGCAGTAGGTTGCCTCAGCAATTTCGTCCCTTTCTCTGTCATCACTTGGAGGTGGAATTAGAGTCGTACTTGGTTTCTTTTGTTTGATTGTAACTTTCAAAGATTTCCGTGGTGTACTTGATTCTCTAGCAACTGCTTTGCTTTTATGTTTCTTCTGAGCAACTTCAGTAGTAAGGGTAGGTGTCCTAGTGGCTCTAGGTGTCCTATTCGTTCCTTGGGTAGATTCAACTGGTTATGGTTGATTCGTAGAAACGTCTATCTCGACAAACACCTTCTCATACTCCTTATACTCTATAGTAGCACGAATGTCATCAGTAAGAAACTTACCTAGAATCAGCATCCCTCTTACCGCCACATTCCCCGTAGTATACACACTTACTAATGGAATATCATCCTTGATAGAATGATAATTCTCTTCAAGACTCTGGGAAATGGACGGAAACTTCTTCATGAGATCAATAATAATGATCTTGGTAAAGCGAGGGTACTGAATCACATCTTTCTTCTGCTGGACACAGTGTATGAATTCCCACCACATAAGTCTGGCATAATCAACGTGAACAAGGTTGATCACAGCATGAAAAATTTGAAGAATGTTGATTTTGGTCTAATCATGACCTGATGTTCTTGTAGTAAGACAACGGTTGAAGACCTTGAACATCGTTTTCCATGGTTGAGCAAGATTCTTCGTGAAGAAGGCGCTTACTTTGTCAACAATTCCTTCGTAGCCAACAATCTTCAGAAATCTTTAGATAAACTTCAAATCTACTTGTTCAATGAATGGATTGGCAGGGGTTTCCATTGGCAGCTTGCGTGTATCACGAAACATATCCACAGTATATGTGATTGTTTCTCTGTCAATCGTGAAACGAATAGTATCATTAGCATTCGACACTTGTTTAACAGTTTTCCAGAACTGTTCAATGTACATAGCTGGAACATTTGTAGTCGCAGTCAGAGCATAGCTCAAAGCATGATCAATCAGAATTTTTCCTATAATCTTGCATTCCATAGAGCATGGAATATTCTAGAGCACAACATAATTGTTACATCTCCCAATGCTTTGGAATTTTGGAACAAGTTAATCTGCTGGAATGATTTGTTGTTGGTGTTGTTGAGCCATGATGAATACTGTATGATGAAATGAAGTGATTAGTGAAATGAGATAAAGATATGAAATACACAATTATATAACATTTTTGTCTCTTTCCACTCTATCTGTTTTTATATGCTCTAGCAACTCTTTTTGAGCATATTTTGATCATTTTTCTTTCTCATATGCTAATTCTTGCTTTTTCGGGCACATGCCATACGCTTTATTCATCTTTTTCTTTTAGTCTCATTTTGTATGCTTTGGCAATTCATTTACGAGCATACTTGATTTGCTTTTTTGTGTAAGAATTTTATCTCTCTTTCTATTTGAGTTTCCTCACCAAAAAGCAATTTGTGAAATAATACTTTTACAAGAAAAGTAAAGATATACTCCGATTTTGAAAAAAAATACCAATTTGGAAAAAACACATGTAGTGTAAACCATTAATGTTTATGAAATCCAAGAGTAATCTTTTTATTCTTAAAAAAACTTTTCAATAAAAGAGTACCATTTTTCATGACCAAAAAGTATGGCTTTTTGATAGAAAATATAAGATAAAATAACCCAAAATCACTTGTTTTTCAAAGATGTTTTGAAAAATGATGATTGTATAACCAAACTTATGAAACAACAATTGGATGGTCACTAAGTCACTGACTCCTTATTTTGTACATTGCAAAAAACGGTCGAAACCGCACATGACTTAGACCATTTACCCAATTGTGTTCAAAAGTCAGTCATAAACCATGTTTCACTATGTTGAAAACATACTTTTTCAAAACTTTAAAATTTGCCTTGTGGAACATGAGAATCATTTTGAGAAATGATCACAGACATTTGAATCACAACTTTCATTCATTTTTCACAAAGCGTTTGAAGCACATTTGAATCACTGATTACTGAATGAAAAATTTAGTCATAACTGGATGATCAGTAGATCACTCAATCCTTATTCTGTTAATTTCAAAAAACTGTCATAACTGGACGTGATCTTTACAATTTGCCTCATTTATCAATATAAAAATATAAGTTTATAACGAAATTTATCATTGGATTTGTTAAATGCCATTTGTTTAACAGTTAAGCCCATTTGAGTATCCGTAAAAATTTATCCCAATAAAGAATTATCCAAAACCCATTAACAAAACCTATTAATGAATAACCGAAACCCAATACTTAGCCCATTTGAATATACGAAACCCCTTAAGACTGGCTCAATTAGCATTTACGAAACCAATATGTTGGCCTATTAATAACTTTACGAAACCTTAACCTAAACATATATTCAAATTTATTTTTGTATGAATGATCATGTGTTAAGATTGATGTTTAACTCAAATTTTTCAAGAAAACTGATTAAAGATCATCCTTACAACTTTTAAGAGTCTAGTAATCTACGAAAGTACAAATTCATCCATACGAAACCTCTAATGGTTACGCAACCTTTAGATTAAGGGTCCAAACACATTGTTTTCAGTGGTCCAACAACACAAATCATATCTATAAACACTTAATAACATTTTGCCTAAGTCAATTTAACAATATCTACATCGTTATTTTACGAAACCCTAACCCTAGTTACGAAACCCTTATAAACTCAATTAATCATAATAACAATGAAAAGAGAATCGATTTGGGAATACTATCCTTACGTTTGAATTACAAGAGGGTTCGAAAATCGATTTGGATCGATTATATCAAAGATACGAAAGCTCAGGCAGTTAAGAGGATTTACGAAAGCAAAGGTTGCGTACGAAAGTATTTGTGTTTTCGTATGAAACCTTTGGGTTTTTATATGTACAAAAATAAGTTTGAGATTTTGGGATTTTCAGTCCCTATCCTTTCTTTCGTATACTTTTGAAGTCCAAAATAAGTTTCAAAAACTCCCCCCTTTGAGTGAAATCTTATTCCCAAGTAACTCTTTGAGTTATTTTAGCAGTTATAAATCCCGTTATTAAACAAAAAATTTATAACTCCCCCTTGAACAAATATCTATTTGAATTTGCTTTCCTTTTTTTGAATAAAAATTTGCTCAAAAGACAGAAATATTTGCATTTAATTTTTACCTTTTTGTTTTTCTGATGATGAAGTGACTGAAAAATTTATAACTCACCCTTAATTAAATATCTAATAAAAAAATTATTTGAGAGTTTGTTATTTTTGCAGTTTTGAACACATTTGAGAAGATTTCTTGATGATAAAAATTTGATGACCCCCCTTGAATAAATATCTAACTATTGAACTTATTCAAGAGATTGTCATTTTTGCAGTTTTCAACACACTTTTGATTTTTCAAAGATAATGATTTTTAAAAGATGAATTATGTTTGTGAATGAAAATGATTACAAAACACATATTTTATCAATGGAAAATCATTTTGATGTATGAATAACTCCCCATTAGTTAATGATGCATTAAAAGCTTTTGAAAATCACAATTTGTGAAAACAGCATCATTAAACTGATAAGTCAGAGAAGGTATGTGTTTGCTTCGTTTAAATTATATTTTTGTGTTTTTTAAATTTTATATTTTGTTTTTAATATTTGAACAAAAAATCATAATATTTTTATGTGTGTTTTTAACTTTTCATTGCATTTTTTAATTTTTAATTTTGTTTTGAATATATTTACAAAGATTTTGATGTATGATCTTTATTTTTCAAGAAGATAACTTTGCGAGACGTTCCAACTGTGTTGGAGTTATACATCGCATACCAATCATGTGAATTAAATACTCAAACCTTGCTTTATGAAGGGCTTTTGTAAATAGATCAGCAATTTGGTATTCCTTCCCGACAAAGTAAAGTTTAATTGTACCTTGTTTAACATGCTTCTTGATAAAATGATATCGGATGTTGATGTGCTTTGCACGAGAATGTTGTACCAGATTATAGGATATGGCATTTGCACTCTTTGAATCACAGTACATTGGAATTTTAGTGTAACAATATCCATAATCGATCAGTTACGTCCTCATCCAAATGACTTGTGCGCATCATGCTGATAAAGATACATACTCTATTTCCACAGTTGACATAGCTGTACAATCTTGCTTTTTAGACGACCAACTGACTAGTTTGTCTCCTAGAAACTGGATTCCTCCAGATGTGCTTTTGCAATCATCGTGACACCCTGCATGGTCTGCATCTGAATATGCAATTAGCTCAAATCTAGAATCCTTCGAGTACCACAAACCCATGTTAATGGATTGTCTGAGGTAACGAAAGATCCTTTTGACCTCTTTGAGGTGTTTCTCAGTTGGGCGTGCCTGATATCTTGCATAGACAAATGTTGCAAAGGCAATGTCTCGTCGACTTGCAGTGAGATACATGAGACCCCCAATCGTACTACGGTATTTAGTCTGATCAGTTGGGGTTCCTTGTAAATCTGCGTCGATTCTGGCTGTAGCCATTGGTGTCATAATAGCATCACATTTTTATATCCCATGTTTTCTAAGAAGCTCCATAGTGTATTGTGATTGGTTGATGAAGATTCCATGAGGGGATTGGTGAACCTGAAGTTCTAGGAAAAACTTCATTTCACCCATCATTGACATTTCAAAATTATCTTTCATTAGTTTTGTAAATCTGTTTGAGAAAACTAGATTTGTTGAACCAAAAATAATGTCGTCGACATATATTTGAATTAATAAAATGTCATCCCTGTGTCTTCGTATGAACAGTGTTGGATCAACAATACCTTTTGTGAAATGGTGTTCAATCAAGAAGGAGGAAAGCTTGTCATACCATGCTTGAGGGGCATGTTTGAGACCGTACATAGCTTTTTTAAGACGATAGACGTGATTAGAAAAGTCTGGATCTACAAATCCGTCTGGCTGACTTACAAAAACTTATTCTTTCAGTGGACCATTGAGGAAGGCAGTCTTCACATCCATATGGTATATTGTAAAGTTCTTGTGAGCCGCATAAGCCATGAACATTCGAACAGCTTCTAGTCATGCTACTGGAGCGAATGAATCCTCAAAGTCTATTCCTTCTTGTTGACTATAACCCTTAGCAAAAAGACACGATTTATTCTGAATAACCGTGTTTTTAGCATCCGTCTTGTTTTTCTAAAGCCATTTTACCTTGATGACATGTCTGCCTTTAGGTAATGGAACAAGTTCCCGCACATCTAATCGTTTGAAATGATTGAGTTCATCTTGCATTGATTCGATAGCTATGATCAAGCATAGCTTCCTTGATGTTTTTAGGTTCAGTAGTACTCACTGTGAGTGCGTACATACACAACTTTGCATCAGTTCGGAGTCTACTTCTTGTTGTCACTGGCTTGGAAGGGTCACCAATCACTTGTTCAAGTGGATGAATCTTAGTCCATCTATCAGTGTAGCGATGTTGTTGGTGGAACTCGTGCATGTTTGACGGGTCCTGATAATTTGAAGATGACTCAGCTTCTTCTAACGCAGGAGTTCCAAAAGAATGCATGATAGTATTTCCGTCATGTTCTGCATCATCTTCTTGAATTTGTTCATCAGAATGAGTATCCAATACTTGAGTTGAGGATTCTTGTGCAATTGGTTCTTCTGATGAGGTTGCTATTTGCGAAGCATCATTATCTTCAACAATGATTGAAGAAGACGATGGAGTGTCTTCATTATCAAGAGTATTTGCATCGTAATTATCTGACACTTCTAAAGTTCTCGGGGCATAGTATTCTTCATACAGAGGACCAAACAAGTTATCCAAGTCTTGTTGTGACAGTATATCATTCATTTCTTCTGATGAATCTTGAAAATTCGAGTAGTTAACACCGGGTCCTGAATTATTTTTCAAAATCCATTGTTGTGAGTTCATCAAATTTAACATGGATGGTTTCTATTATTTTCCTTGTTTGGTGGTTATAAACACGAAACCCCCTTGATGACTCAGAGTAACCAACAAAGATACCAATGTATGCTTTAGGCTTCATCTTCCCAAGATCATCACGATTATTTGTTGGGTAGCATAAGGAACCAAACACATGAAAGTATTGAACATTGGGTTTTCTACCCTTAATCACCTCATAAGGCGTTTTATTGTACCGTGTGTGTACAAGAGAGCGATTTTAAGTAAAAAAAGCTGCTGGAATTGCTTCGGACCATAAAAATTCTAGTAATTTTGAAAAGATAAGCATTGTTCTTGCAGTCTCGACAAGTGTTCTATTTCTTCATTCAACAACACCATTCTGTTGAGGCGTTCGAGCAATCGACGTTTGATGCATCATACCTAGCTTTTCATAATAAGACTTTAGTTTTTTGTTTTTGAACTCAGTTCCATTATCAGACCGGAATTTTAGTACTTGAACCTTCATATTCCGTTGAATCTGATTAATGAACTTCATAATCATTTTTGGAGTTTCATCTTTTGTTCAAAGAAAAAACACCCAAGTATATCAGGAGTAGTCATCGACAATCACCATAATATATCGTTTCCCATTAACAGTTTCAACCCTCATTGGCCCACACAAATCCATATGAAGTAATTCAAGTTTGGAATTTGTGCTTGGAACCAAATTAGATGGAAATGTAGCCTTTTTGCTCTTTCATTGCTTACAAGCAGAACATAAGTGATCTTTGTCATACTTAAATCTCGGAAACCCATCAACTAATTCGTTCTTAGAGAGTTGATTAATGGTACCGAAATTCAAATGAGAAAATCGTCGGTGCCATAACCATGATTTTGTTGGCGTGGCTTTGGACATTAGGCAAACTGGAGATGAAGCCGCCATTTCAGGAATGGAGGTTGTGTAGAGATTAGAATCACGAGAACCAGTAAGTAAATCTTCACCCTCCAAATTCCGAACATAACAAGTGTTTGAACGAAAGGCTACTTCAAGGTCTCCATCACAAAATGGATCGACCGAGAAAAGAATGTGTTCGAGGCCTTCAACATAATACACGTAACATATAGTAAGATTACCTTGAACATAATCTCCATATCCAGTTATTGTAGCGAAGTTATCATTGCCAAAGCGGACTGTCCCTATGAATTTCTTAACGAAATTTCTTAGCAGTTTCAGATTCCCAGTCATGCGCTTTGAACACCCGCTATCAATAATCCAAAGGACAATCTGGATCACCCGCACCACATGAAGAAAGACCAGATGGAAGAGTGGACAGTTTGGCTACCCATTGCTTTTTGGTAACCAGTGTTCTAGAGTAAGTTCTATGACTAGCATTGCTCTTAGAAACACTTGGTGGTGTTTGAGCAGTTGAGCTCTTGGGTGACCAATTAAAGCTTGATTGGTGCTCAAACCACTTGTGCCATTTCCTACTAGTTCTAATCTTGTTTTTCATGTAAGCGCTAAGTGTCTGACTTGCCTAGATTCTAGAGTTAGTGGCGATGCACTAGAGACCCTATTTGTTGCTTTTGGGGGTGTAGCAACACTAAACCTAGATTTCACAGTTACAAGGGTAGCTCCTAATTTACTAGATATTGCGGCTACAGGGGAGGTAAATAAGGCTATTTTTATCCTAGAATTTGGTGACAAAGCATATAGAGAAACACATTTATCATGAGAAATCAGAAAAACATCGTTGCCGCAAGAAACACATACAAGATTCGAACCATCATGAACAACATTTACAGTCTTAGCTTTTAATACATTTGTTTTTTACTAAGAAACATTCAAATTTATTGTATCATTCTTATTAACAACTGAAGTAAAACTACTTTGAGATTTCTTGACATCCTTAGAAGTGCTCTTAGACTTAGTGTTCGCCAAGACTCTCTTCTTCGAATTAGTGTCCTTAGACTATGATCTGCTAACACTACTAGAACTTGCTACTCCTGTGGAATTACAAGAAAACTTGTTAGTTTTAGCAACTGGCATTTTGGTTTCTATTTTTGTGACTCTATACATGCCTCTTGCGATTACATTCACATTCAGTTTCTAATTCTGCTTGTTTTTAGATGTAGAACATAAAGTGACTGGTTTTGACTTATCTGATTTTATCTCAACCTTAGAAACCGTTTTAGCCTTTAAATTTTGTTTTTGTTCAACGATGTAATACAAACTAGTTTCTCTAATGTTGCAAATTTGTCAAACTTAGTATTCACATTCTTTGCTTGTTCAACAAGCTTTGCTTTGAGTTCAGAAATTGTCATCATAAGATCTTGATTTTTAGCACGCACATCACCATAAGCATATGTCTTTTAAATGACATTCTCAACTAACTCATTGACTTCTTGTTGATGTTGAACCCGTGTTGCTTTGATTGAGTTGAAAAGCTTTTGAAATTCAATTTTTATATTTTCTCTTTCTTGAACAGTTGATTGAACTTGAGATTTTAGCAACACGTTTTCTTCACATAACTTCGTCATCTTTGACTTCCAAGAAACATCACAAGCCATTTTTTCTTTTTGATGTTGCATTTTAAGATCAAGAATAACGTATTGAGTTTCAGCTCGTTTGAAATCATTTTTAAGAATTTTAATTCGTTGTTCCGTAGTGGCTTGGATATCTTTAGAGTCATTTGAAAGTTTCTCTTTTTCAAGCATTAGCATCTCATTTTTCTATTTCTCAACAGATAACAACACACAATCCCTAATTTCTCTTGACAAGGATGTTTCCAAAAGTAGATCAAATTTATTTTGAAATTTTTTATCTTTTTGTGATTGTTGCTCAACTTTATTTTCCATTGACTCAAAAATATCT
Source organism: Tanacetum coccineum (assembly GCA_026074375.1). Lineage (NCBI taxonomy): Eukaryota > Viridiplantae > Streptophyta > Magnoliopsida > Asterales > Asteraceae > Tanacetum > Tanacetum coccineum. Next base: position 10,722 of record BQNB010176335.1, read on the forward strand.
AACATCTTTGTACCTCTTCTGTAATTTCTTGTTTGATTTCGTTTGAGCATCTTCTTAATGAGATGGACATCGGAATTACCTTAGTTTTGTAAAATTGTCTTAACACATCTTGATCATCACATATAAGCGCTCTAATGTCCTAAATCAGTTTATACATTTTCTACATCCTTTAAAAACCTTTGATCATTTAATCATAAGCATTTGTTTCCAAGTGATTCAAGCTTACCTCTCCAAGTGCAAGAGAAGAATACTCGTAATCTTTAAGATACGAAGTATTATAGTTTAGTGTGACAACCGGCAACTTTTCCAAAGTCTTAGTATTCTAAAATACTATGACTATATATATCTACATATTTCTATTCATTCAAATTTCTATAAGAAAACTCACAGTTGACTTTTGTTGACTTATTTTACGCTAAACAGTTACGGTTTAACCGACTGTCAAACATCAATTTCTAAGATAATAAATCATTTCTGATTTAAAGTTATCATTTTTAATTCAAATTTACTATTTCCTAAACTACAACCTTTGCAAATTGCTAGATCGTTAATGTTCTGTCAAATTCTCAGTTTTATTGACTTTTACTATTTTCGTTAGGATCAGTGACCGTGGTAACGGCAGTCAATCTCTATTTTAATCATTTAATAATATTTTTATTATTAAAATTATTTCATTTAAATGCTTATATCTCTATTTGATCAATTTCCAGGAGGTTTTCCCGCAAACGGCTTAACATGTCAAATAACGCGTTCCGACACGTCCGTAAATATTCAATACTTAATTTAAACCAAACTAACTTTAAAACATATCGTGTGAATACTCTAAGTTTATGTAAACTTACTTTTACATTCGTTAAAAATACAAGGAACTTTCGGGTCACGTTTTAAATTACGAGTTTAGACCATTTAGTAACCCGACAAGCAACAAAATGCACCTAGGATTCCCCCTAGGATGCTTGACCGGTTAGGAGACCATAGGGGACAACAAGGCACTATTTTAGCTACCATGTCTCCCATGGTACCACTATATCCTTCATTCTATTTTCTTAAAAACACCTAGTATCCAAAACATGAAATCAAAAGCTCTTTCTCTTTTTCTCTCCTCTTGCTCACGTACCAACATAAACATACACATAATCCATACATTTTTCCACTTTTGTTTAAAAACATGAAGGTTTAGGCATTTTCGGGTTGATTCTAATAGGCGTGGGTTCATAAAAACAACGTTTGGGTTGTCGGTTTCGTGTCGATCTCGTCTTCAAAACCCTCTTTTGTAAGTTACTTTATTTCATAAATTCTTGTATTTTTGAATGTCTTCTGATGCATAGATGTTGGTTGTACGGTGCGTTTTCTAAAAATCAAAAAGCAAAAATCTACGAAACACTAAATAAGGGTGCGTTTGGGTCGAGCAAGAAAGACCAGGGAAAACTAAGATTTGTCATTTTAATATAGTGGTTGTGTTGGTAAAATAACATTATTTACATAATAAAGTTTATAGGTAATTTGGCTTATTAATAAGCTTTGTATAGCTTATTTTGTCTTATGTTGCGTCGAACACTAAAAGAAACAAAAAGAAAATGGTTTTGGTCATTCACCTCTTTTGTCATATTTTTGTAGCTTATTGTTATAGCTTATCTTGGTAACTAAAAGTACTCATAGCTTATCGACTTATTTTTAAGCACTATACGACTTATTTTGGGCTTATACTATGTTCGGCCCAACAAGGACAAATAAGCCACGGCTTATTTGTGCCTTGTATGGCCTTGACTTATTTTTGTGGCTTTTGGTTTAGCTTACTTTCGATACTAGAAATACTTAATCGCGTATATTGTAATTTGTGTTCGATTTCAGACTTGGAATATTTTCGAAAAGCTTGTTTTGGTCATATTAAGGCCACGGTCCAACTAGAAGCCCATTAAGCTTCGGCTCATTTTTGGTACTTTTCGTTCGGCTTATTTTCAAATTATTTGTAATACCCATTTTAGTCGGAAAAATGTCGTTTAAGTGATTAGATAGTTAGTTGTGGTTATTGGGTCGAAAAGCCCAATAAGTGCCTATTAAGCTCACGTCTAATGGCTTATTTGACTACACAACTTATTTTGTTGACTTACTACTTTGCTTATTGGACTCTGTTATTTTCGATTTATTGATATTATTGAATTTTATGTTATTGGGCTAACTAGTTAACTTATTATTGGGCCTATTATAGACTAAATACTAAAACTAAAAAATTTAAACTAATATTTGGCCTTAAGGCCCAATAAGTGTAAACTAGTCAACTTGAACGTTTAAAACGGATTTTTGGTATACTTATATCTATAGAAGTTCAAAATAGTTTAAATAGTCATTTAG
>BQNB010176336.1:0-13072 GCA_026074375.1 Tanacetum coccineum
AGTCTTATGAATTCGTGAGGAGGAAGCTATATTTGGGTCAGTCCTTTGACCATGCTCAAAAACAGGAGCAACAGGGGGAATAGCTTGTTGTCCTAGGGGGTGTGGTCAAATGGTATTGAGAATGGTCAAATTCATGCAGAGTCTCAGGAATAGTTTCAGGAATAGGTGGTGGGACAACTTATACATCTGCCCCTGCTCCGGTACCTTCTTGAGCTTGGGAAAGCATAGCATCCAAAAGTGGCATAGGTTGCCCCACAAAGTTGAGCTTCATATTAGCAAAAAGTTTGCTAGACAGCTTGAACACATGGTACTGTCTGGTAATGCTGGTTTCTATACCCAACATGGCTTGAAGAAATCGAGGATACATTAAGAACTTTTTAGCATTCCCTATGTTGCTAACCATCCCCTTAAAAATATAGCTAGACCAGTTAAATCTTCTCCCATCAGAAAGACAAATAAGAACAACAGCAATTGAGCTACCAAATTGATCCCAACTACCAGACTTGGTACTGAGACAATGAAGAAGGGTGTAGACCAAAAACCTCCATTGAGGTGAAAACTTGTTCTTGAAAAAGGTTAACTTGCCTTCAGTTACATACCCAAGATTATCCATGCCAAAATAGATTTCCACAATGGGTAAATCATCAATATTGCCATCATCAGCTAATTGAAGTTGACTTCGTACGGATTCCTTAGTGATGGTGTAGGGAGTCTCATCAATGGTAGCTAGGATAGCTAGAGGACCTAACTTCGGAGACCTAAGTATAGTTGTTGACCAAAATTGTTTGACTAAGGAGTCAAAGATGATGGGGTCAGTTGTGAGAGCATACCTTATGTGAGAAGCCCCCAAGAAGTCAAGAATCTAATGATAATCATCACTTCCTTTGGGTTTTTGCAAATAACCCACTTTGTTGTGTTCATCTTTGTATCTTAGTGCGGCCATTGATGACTTGGAAATAGGGTTGATAGTTTGTGCTGGTTTTGGCTCGCAATGAGAGTTGATACTGGTATATAGTGGGAATTTAATTGATATTGACAAATGATCTCAATGTGTATTGGACTGTTTTGAAATTAGGGTTTTAATGAAAAGGTAATTGTTAAAATTTAAGAAAACAATAATTATTCATTTAATTAGAAACCCCTTTGACGAATTAAATGCCAACAATATCTCAATGGTGACGTTTAATTAAGATAAAAGTCAATTTTAATCTACCAGCACGAACAGACATAACCAGCACAAAGAAAAGTCAACCAGAAGGAAAATTAACATTACTAGTAGGAAGTGGTCTACCAGTAGGAAAAAAAATGAAAACTACCAGTAGGAACTCTGGTTACACTAGAGGGAACACTTGAACTACCAATATGAACACTTTGGCATCAAAATAAAACCACGTGGTCCATGTAGAACACTAGACAAGGACTAATCCACCTTCTTGAACCATTAGACTGCAAAAGATTAGGCCAATACACACAAAACAGATACAATAAAATGGAAAGGAAAATTAACTATCAGAATGAACTAAAACTACCAGTAGAAAAAGTTAAAACTACCAGGAGAAAAATACAACTACTAGGAGAAACATAGTGTAACAAGAAAACTAATTTGGAGAAAAAAAATATTTAGAAACCAACTATTTAGAAACTTGTACAACAACAGTCCTCCCCTTGGACTCAAATCCTCTCCTTAATCATAGTATCTATGGATTGAGCATCCCAATGTTAACCAATAGATGAGTAAACCTAGGTCCATCAAATGCCTTGGTTAACAAATCAGCCACATTATCATCAGTATGTATTTTAAGCACTTGAATAAGTTTCTTTTCATTAGCATCTCTTATGAAATGGTGCCTAATTTCTATGTGCTTAGTCCGTTGGTGAAAAACTGGGTTTTTAACTATGCAAATGGTACTTTGGTTATCAATAAAGATTTTGGTATTCATAAAGTTATACCCATAATCTAACAACTGATTTTGTATCCAGAGTACCTGACCACAGCAGTTAGCAGCATCAACATACTCAACTTCAGTGGAAGAGGTAGCCACAATGGTTTGCTTCTTGCATTGCCATGGGATTAACCTCCTACCCAGAAACTGACATCCACCAGTTGTGGATTTCCTATCCTTGTTTGCCCCAGCATAATCACTGTCACTATAAGCTTCAAGCACAAAAGGTGACTCTCTAGGGTACCATAACCCCAACTTAGGTTGGCCTTTGAGATACTTGAAAATCTTCTTCACTGCTTCCAAATTGGAAGTAGTAGGAGTGACTTGATTCCTTGAACAACCACTGACTGCAAACATTATATCAGGCCTTGAAGCTGTCAAGTACATTAGTGAACCTATCATGGATCTGTACAAATGTACATTTACAGGACTATCAGGTTCATTCTTGGACTTAGGCTTTGGAGCTTCATAGGGTGTAGTGGCAGTCCTGACACACTCCAAATCAAACTTCTTCAGGATCTCTTGCACATACTTGTCTTGGCTGATAAAAATTCCATCAGGTCTTTGCTGAACTTGTAATCCTAGGAAGAAAGTAAGTTCTCCCATATCACTCATTTCAAATTCTCCCTAAAGTAGTTACTCAACCTAAGGTTTGGGCTGATGCTCCTATCATTGAGGAGTATGAATCAGATAGTGAGGATGAGCATGTGTCTCTACCAATAGAAGAACAGGAAACACCTAGTTTTGCTAACCAGCAAGTAAAAACTCATAGGGAAACTATTAAGAATCAATTCACACATAGTAAAAATCCTAAAGTTGAAAAGAAAGGGTTGGGATATGGTTTTACTACAAAAGCATGTTTTGTATGTGGAAGTCTTAGTCATCTTATTAGAGATTGTGATTTCCATGAAAAAAGGATGGCAAAACAAGCTGAGTTAAACAATAGGATGAGAAAGAATTCTAGTCAAGGGCAGATTAGGCCAATTTGGAACAATGTGCAAAGAGTGAATCATAAGAACCAATTTGTTCCTAGAGCAGTACTAACTAGAACTGGCAAAATTCCAGTTAGTACTGCTAGACATAATTTTAACAGTCAGGCAATACTAACTAATGCTGCCAGGAAAATTAGTACTGTTAAACCTTTTGTGAATAGAGTTGGACCAAAAACTATTTTTCATAAAACTCATTCACCATTTAGAAGGCCTTTTGAACAAAATTTTCAAATCAAAAGGTTAATACTGCTGAGGTAAATGCAATTAGTGCTGTTGGGGGAAAAAGGGAAACTGCTGTTAAGCCCTAAGCAGGTTGTAATTGGAGACCAAAAGGACATTACTGGCACAATATAACACCCTGTGTTTTCAAGTCATTGACGACGTCGATAAATCCACAATGTACCTTTTGTATTGTACGCGTTTGCTTGTAATTTCATGTATTAAGTAAAATCGCGTAAGCTAAAAATTTGCGTTCAATGTAAACGGGCACCAAACGATTAAGCGTTTACATCAATCAAGTATTAAATAATTATTTTGAGAATAATTATGATCTTTGTTCATTTTATTTTTATCGGATACATAAAGTGTATACGTTTCTCGATAAAGTACGTTTAAGCATACCCGAAACCACAAAAATATTTCTACGCTTAAACAAATAACCACGATTTTACCCAACACTCAAAGTTTTATTAAATTTACCCAAGATAATATTATCTTACACTTTGTACATTGGAAAATAAAACATTTCACAAATGCTTTCAAGTAAACATCTTTTATTTAAAAGCTACAACAAGTAACATGTATAAAATGATACTAGATATTTTGTAAATGATCAAAATCCATCTAGAAGCCCCCCCTCCCTCCATTTCCATGGCATAACAACAACTAGGAGACATAGAGCACACATTTTACATACAACTTGGTCTTTGTACATCCTACTTCATTAAACATAGCCCATATCTTGTTTCTTTGACCAAAGACCATGACCAAGACCCCTTAAAACCCTCCTTATGCCTCCTTGACTACTATTGCACCTTTATTGACTAGGATTACCATATATAAACTAGTATGTAAAGATATAAACACATGCATATGCTAAACACTTAAGCAAAAACTCAAAAACACTCCCTTTGTGCCCTTAGCCACCCACGGCTTCAAACACCCCTTTTGGATAATCCATACAAAATTTTATACTACCTATACACATCTATACACATCCATCCTAAGATATTCTGAGGTGTTTCCATTCATTGGATTACCTTTTTCAAGTATTAATCAAGAAAAGTGAAACTAGGGTTTTATCTTGGAAAGCTAGGGTTTTCATTGTGCAAGCTTTGGATTTCTATCTAAACAAGGGTTTAGATTAGTTTGTTCATCATCATCATACATCATAAGGTCTACTAGAACCCTTTATGTTCTTATAGTTTTCATTTCTATGCATATGTTATTTCTATTTTAGTTGAATCACCATTTAGGATTTTATCATGAAAATGGAATTTATACTTGAAATAATCATTTTGTACACTTTTATATATGTTGTGGTATTACTTATATCATGTTAAAAAGGATGAGAAAAGAATGTACCATGTTAATTTGGTGTAAAAATGATTAAGTATAAATTAGGGTTTTAATGGTTTCTTAATATGTTTCAAGTTAAAGAAATACATATGACAAGTTAAGGTTAATTATGGACTTATGTTAATGTTGTATGATTATTAATATAAGAATATAAATGATAAGAAACTTGTCAAACGGATAAATAACGAAAAAGTTACGTTAAAAACGAGTTATACGTTAATTAAACGGAGTTTATAAAATAACTTTTATAAAACTTATATCAAACAGCTAGTTTAGTATTTTTAAAAACATATTTTTTAGGATTCTTAAAATGATAGAGAGATCATGATTTTTTTTGATTTATATAAACGAATAAGTTATGAATTTCACGGGTTTTCGATAATTAAAAGTTTATAAAAATAATTTTATAAACTATGAACAGTAAAAACACTATTCATGACAGAAAGTTATATTTTTGTAAACCTCATAAAATTATAGAACTTTCAATTACGAGATCGTGCTCGAAAGAATCGTTAAAAACGGAGCTATAACGAATAAAATACGACATTTACGGGTTTTACGACAACTAAAACTATAAAAATAAATTTATAACTGAGGGTAAAAGTACTGTTCACCAGAGGGTCAAAAATAGGAAAATATCAAATTATGATAACTCGTCCTAATACAAAAGTGTTAGGCATAAGAAACGTTAAAATCGGGCTTAAAACGCGAAAGTTACGCCAGTTTTACTACAACGGGAAATATTAAAACGTGAACTTATTAAACACAATTTTCATAAAACAATTAGATGGTTTATAGAGCTATATAAAGTTATATGTGGTATATTAGTATTCAAAGTACTATGATTACTTAGTGAGTTCATATTGATGCCATCTTTCGTGTGTGGCGTATCCGACGAGTTGTTGGATTTACGATTTAAAGTGTCCTAGCTCCTCATACGTTCACTACACGACCTCTTAATTATTGTGAAAGCCCGAACTATAGTATGACGACTATTCGACTATAAATAATCAAAGTGTTTAGTACTTATAACGACCTATATGGTTTTAGGAGGTTGCTTCGGATTTCCTTCGTGACGCATTTTCTATTTTTGAATACATTTGATTATGCCATTCACTCAAGTTGAGTTCAATAAGCCCACTTTTTCTACAATTTGTTTACAAAATCTAACGTGGTGAATTACATTGCTTGTTTTACTATTGGACACAAGTGTATTTTCAAAGTGTATGCTACCAGATACTGGCCTGATATTAATGCCTACGTTACCTTATTGCCGTGAAAGTCCCTATTTACATAACCGATAATTTTGCTATTATCTTGAGCGCTAGTGTTATGGATAGATCTAGTAGACTGACAATCCAACCTTTACATGGATCACTAGTTTGATACGGGAAGCATATTAATACATTGAGATTGTTAGGGTGTTGGCAAGCTATCCTAATTTCTGATTGGGGCACAAATCTAGTCAATGCTTATCGTGTCTATGAAGCTTAGTAGCAATAATAAATGCTTTGGACTTCTGACTGTGTTTTCAAGAGTCTTACTATTACTATCGATCTTGTGGTCCCACCCTTTACTGATAAACCTATGATTACACTCAACCTTTGTGTTGACTTTTAGATTGTAATTTCAGGTCTTTAGGGCATGAAGATAGGACGGAAGCCGTGGCGGATATCAATGAATAGGATTCTGTGTTTTATCTAAATTCTATGCAACTTTTATTATCTTTAAAAACTTAAGTCATCTTTTGGTATTATGAAGCTTTTGTTTAATTAAGAAGTTTATGACTTTTAAAACATATGGGGACCTAGTATTGAACTCTGATATTTGCAACGGCAATAGAATGAAATCTATCTTTAAAACGTCATTTACGGTCGTATCCTATATCTTGTTTGTTGTACTTTGACGTGCACCCCCACATTGTTAAATTTCCGCTGCTTCCGCCTGATTTTGGGGGTGTTACATGCACAAACAATTTTGCAAGTTAACACTAGAAATCTAGCGTAATTCCTATTAGACATAATTCGAAAAACTAGTAACATACAAATAGCATACATGGCATCAATGTTTAAATATATAAATTAGCTCAATTACAAATAGTAATGATTACTTATTAATATATATTAGACAAGTTGAAACAAAAGTAAACACACATCATCAATCTAGCATACACATAAGATATTCGTCGTTGTTTTTGTGAATTAGATATAACGATGGTATAACTTAGCTTGATTTGATTTGAAAATAAAATATTTTTCTCCCCATTTTCAAAAATTAATTAAGAATTCAATATATTAAAAGACCAAATACACTATTTTTCAAAGATACAACAAACTAGAAATTGCCATGACTCAAAGAAAAAATGTAAAATACAGTTTTACGTTAAAACAAAACTTAAATTTTTGGTACACGTCAATGATGCTTCTGAGAGTTCGAAACCATCATGGGGGAATACGTGTACTTTGATACTTTGATGTTATCAGGTTAACTTCCAGGGGAAATAGTTTATACTACTTCACTTAGTATGGTTTGTGAAGTATTCTACATATGTGAGAATATTTGTTGCTGATTTCTCGCATGTACCCCCGAATGGATATTCACCAAGAACAAATGTCATGATACAGTATAGAAGCAGTATTAGTTGATGTAAGATGTACACACGTGAAGGATGATTCCTTAAATGTCAATTGCTTACACTTGGGACTTAGTTGACTTTGGTGTAGCAATTCACATCAGCACTATCCTGGAGGAAGTAAAGTGCATTTCCGGATCTTAATTGATTCTGGTACTACGGTTTCAACTTTAGGAAAGGGATAAAGTATGTACATCAAGTATTGGTTGTTTTTTTCTACAAAATTCCGCTGTGCACTCTAAATGTCAATGTTAGAAGATCGTTCAAGCTACATCTACGTTTCAGAATCTGCTCAAGATACGGATGTTGGTTTAGGGGGAAGCTGATTCAAAAACTTCACCAAAAAGAAGTATATGAAGCAAGCTTTTTCAAGACATGCTGCATGAATTAGGGGGAAGTTAATCCAACTTGTGGAAACCATAGAGGGGGGGTGAATACGTTTCCATTTAATACTTTAAATAAAAACATTACATCAATATCTTCCGGCGGTCCTATAAATATATGAGGGCCACCTAGTACATCTGGGGGCCCGCCTGATTTATAGGACCGCCTCCAGAAGAGGTTTTTGGACTAAATCTTTTGTATCAAATCACCAATCAAGTTTGACGCAATATGATAAGTGTCGATAATAGATTTACAATAACTAGAGCATATTCTACCAATATATCCATACACACAATGTCTACTACAAAGAGCTACACAACTATGACTAACACAACATACACAACAATTCACATAATCATAAGTGCAATGCAAGTGTAAAGGTAAGGCGATAAATGTAAAGATATAAGTAAAGAGAAAGGTAAAAGAAAATGCAAACCGGACACGGTGATTTATAGTGGTTCAGTCACGAAGCTCCTTGGTATGTGTTTAATTACACATACCTTTGACCACTAAAACCGGACTTAAATGACTAAAAACGTAGCAAAAATACATTGTATTTGTATGTTTTGCATTTGTATTGTGCAGGTAATGGATATTTAAGAAAAAGACAAAAATAGAAGCCAAATCGACAAAACCGAGCACGAGAACAGAAAGAGCGTAAAGAGAAGTCAAAATCAAAGCCAAGTCAAAAAGTCAAAGTCAACAAAGTCAAGTCAAAGTCAACCCCGGGAAGTGGATTTAAAAAGAGCATCGAAAACCAAACCCGAAAATCTAAATTGCCAAAAGTAAGCCCACCCGTACCCACCTAGTAGGCACGGGAAAGCCCACTTGTACCTTATACACCCTAAACCTAAATAAAAAGCCCAAGTTCTTATATTTTTATACCCGGCCCAACGCAAGCCTAATCCCATACCCTTTTTATAACACCCCGTTAACTACACCCTCTTTTATAACTTCCTCGTTAGTCCTTTAAGGACTAACGGTGCAAACATTTATAAACTCCAAGGACCAAAGTTATACCACCAAGGACCTTTAAAGCATATACTCATATAAAATAGAGGGACCATTCTTGCCAATCCACCAAATCCTCACCCTGCACCAAACAAATAAAACAACCCCTTTTCCCGCTCACACCCCCATTGTTACTGTTCACCCTCCATCCCTAAAAATACTCTTACCCCGAGGTTAAACCCACTTAAACCCTCTTCTAGAAACTAATACTGATGTAATGGGCGACGTTTTTGGCACCTGACACGTTGGCGATCCAACGCAATCATTAGGGAATGATTGCGTGGACACATCCAAGGGCTAAGATGAATTTAAAGAAGCACAAGTTGATTTGAAGGGCCAAGATTGATGCTGCTTTTCCTCTCACACAAGAAAACCAAGCCAAGGATCTAGGTCCTTCTATCTGGCCTATAAATAGAGGGCTTAACCCTTGTAGTGAGTAGTAGTTATTATGTATTGCAAATTCCTTGTAAAAGTTTAAGTTTTTAATGAAGAGTTTGAGGTATTGTTTTTAAGATTATGTGTTTGATCATTTAATATAACCTGTTAAGCTTTTTAAGCTATGATGCAGCTTATTGATCTGACCTAAAAGCTTCACTAAGCTTTTAGCTTCTTAATCTTTGCCTTTGTTTACTGTTTTTATCACTTTTATTAACTGTCTTTTAAAAAAAATCTCTAAAAAATACCAAAAATCACAAAAAAGCTCAAATGGATGATAAGCTTACAATGGAAGAGCTTATGGGTTTTACTAGCTTGTTTCTAACAAGCTAGAGCTTGTAGAATAGCTCTTTTGAGCACTTGTTTGCCCTGTTTAAGCAAGGGTATTTGTAAGTTTTCATTTTTCCACTTATAGCTTATTTACTATTCAACTGCTTATTTGTGCTTATTGTCTGCTTATATTTGCTTATTTGTGTTTGCTTATGATGTTTAATGCTATTTATGCTTGTTTTATGGTTTAGAAATGATTTGATTGAGTTTTCATATAAATTGTCTTAAAGTAGCTTATAAACTTGCATAATCTATTTCAGCTTATTTGAGTGCTTATTTATTATTGAGATTTGCTTAATATTGTTTGTTTTACTTATTTAACATCTGGTCTTTTGAATGTGTGCTTTAAATAAGCATTAATCTCTTTAAAAAAGCTAAAACAGTTTTTAAAGGGGTGTTTGGTTTAACCTGTTTTATGGGTCAAAATGGGTCAAAATTGCATCTTTACTCTTGGGTCAGTTTAGCTTAGCTTAAATTAGTCCAAAGATTTAGTTTGTGGTTTATGTTATGTAATTAAAAATCTCAATTTTAAGGTTTTTAGAGAGTTATTGGATTGAACAGTTAGGTTATAGCTTATTTTAGTTGCTTATTTGATTGTGCTTTTGCTTATTGTTGTTTTTGTGTTTATGCATGTGTTAAAACAGGTTATAAACAAAGCTCTATAGCCTGCATTTGTTATTTGTGTTTTACCAAAACTGTCAAAAGTGCTAAGTGTTGAAAAAAAATTAAGAAATTGCTTTTTCAAATGCTTATTGTTGCTTATCCTGAATTTCAAAATGCTTTTTGAGTGTTGATTATTGTTCTTTGAGGTCTAAGTGTTGAATCAGTGTGAGATAGCCTTTTCATGAAGCTTTTTAAGTGCTTATTTGAATTTCAAAATGCTCTTTATTTGTTGCTTATTGTAGCTTTTTGGCCATTCTTCTTAGTGGTATAAACACAAAGCCCTTCAGGAACCTTTGGCTAGCTTATTTTTAAGCTAGAAAAGTCCCTCTTGGCCTTTTGGCTTAACAGTTTTGGCCCAAAAAGCTATTTGCTTATTTAGGCTTATTAGCTTATTGCTTTTGCTTATTCTAGGTTGAGTTTAGCTTATTAGGTTAGATTAAGCCCATTTTAGCCTATTCTCTTTAGTTTAGAGCTTATTTGAGCTTATTTGCTTATTAGCTTAAAATTTCTAAGTTTTATAGCTTTTTGATTAAAATATCATTCTAGCTTATTGTAGTTGCTTATTTTTGTTCCTAAGTGCTTTTTAGATATGCCCTTTTATCTATCTTAGCTTATTCCTCTTTTTGGTTTGCTTATTTGTGTTTGCTTATGATGTTTAATGCTATTTATGCTTGTTTTATGGTTTAGAAATGATTTGATTGAGTTTTCATATAAACTGTCTTAAAGTAGCTTATAAACTTGAATAATCTATTTTAGCTTATTTGAGTGCTTATTTGTTATTGAGATTTGCTTAATATTGTTTGTTTTACTTATTTAACATCTGGTCTTTTGAATGTGTGCTTTAAATAAGCATTAATCTCTTTAAAAAAGCTAAAACAGTTTTTAAAGGGGTGTTTGGGTCAAGGGTTAAAGTGGGTGAAAATGGGTCAAAACCTGCTTTGTGCTTTTGAGTCAACTTTGATTAGGTGATATTAGTCATAAAATTCAGTTTGTTAAAGTTTTTAAGTGTTAAATCTCAAATTTAAGGTTTTAAGAGTTATTGGTTTGAAACTGTTAGCTTATAGCTTATTTTAGTTGCTTATTTGATTGTGCTCTTGCTTATTGTTGATTTGTGATGTTTTTATGTTTGTGCAAGTGTTAAAAACAGGTTAGAATAATAGTTTAAAAGCCTGCATTGTTGTTTTGAGTTTTTACCAAAACTGTCAAGTATTTGCTAAGTATTGAGAAAATTTGAGAAATGGCTTTTTCATTTGCTTATTGTTGCTTATCCTGAATTTCAAAATGCTTTTTGAGTGTTGATTATTGTTCTTTGAGGTCTAAAGTTAATCTTTTTGTAGGTTATATGTTCATAAGGATCTGTTTAGGTGCTTATTTTTAAGCTCAAAAGTAGGGGTTTGTAAAGATTTGAAAATTTCTTCTAAGTGTTGAAATCTAAGTGTGTAGCTTTTTCATAAGCAATTTTCTTGGCTTATCTTTGTTTATGCTCCTATTTGATTGCTGATTATTGTAGTTTTTAAGTCAAGCTTTAAGCCTATATAAGCTGTATGTCCATAAGGATCCTTTTTGTTGCTTAATTTTAAGCCCAAAAGTGACCCTTTGCTGTTTTGATTGTCAGATTTGGCCATTTTGCTCTTGTGCTTATTTAAGCTTATTATCTTATTTCTTTTGCTTATTTAGGTTTAGTGTTGCTCATTAGGATAGGTTTAGCTTAATTCAGCTTATTTGCATTATAGTAGAGCTTATTTAAGCTTATTTTCATTTTAGCTTAAACATTTTTAGTGTTAAAACTCTTTTGTTAATCTGTCATTTTCTAGCTTATTCTAGCTTAACCCCTTTGCTTATTTTTGTTTGTTTATGCTTATTAGGTATAGCTTTTTAGTTATTTTCATCTTATTAGCCCTTCTTCTAGCTTAATAGCTTAAAAAGCCAAAACAATTAGCCTTTTTATTTGTTAGTTAAGTTTAGGCTTATTCTGTCTTTCTTAGCTTATTTGTGTGCTTATTTTTGGTTTATAAAAAAGGTTGTTTTACAAAAGTTGCTTATTTTTAATCCCTCTAAAAAGTTGTAAAAAAATGGAATTTACAAAAACATTTAGGAGTAGGGGAATCCCCGGGTGAGCAAGGCTCGAACCTGGGACCTCAACCCTACAACCAAACGTTTTATACACACACACTCTACCAACTCGCCCTTAGGTCTTTTTCGGTATATCTTTGCAAAATCTATTCTTTATAATAGTTTTAGGCCTTTTAGCTTATGAGCCATTTTTAGCTTATTTTATAGCTTATTCGATAAGCTGTTTTTCCCATCTTATTTTTTTAGACTCCTCACTGTTCAAGCTACTTTTCATGATTTTTTATAAATAGTTTATTATTTTTAAACATTTAATTTCATTAAAATCGTTTTTAATTCATAAAAAATTATAAAAAACTCTAAAAAATATAACTCTTTTTCAGAAAATTTTCTTTTAACATTTAGAACCTAGGAATATTAGATTTGCTTTCGTAGGGTTTAAATTGCAAAATCTTGTTTTATAAAGAACAGGATTGAATCCCGTTCACGTTTTTAGTGTTTTCAAGCCCTAATCACCTTCGTTTTTAGTCTTGTTTTCTTTGTTCTAGCTTTTTAGTCAATTAAGACTTATAAAAACCAAAAAGATTATTTTAGGACTTAAATTGATAATTTAGGGTTTTTAGGTCCCGTTAGGATTTCCGTTTTGCGTTTTTAGTTAAAATTTGTCGTACCTTAATTGTTTTTATAGTTTTTGCCTTAATTTTCTCGTAGTTTTAAAAAACCAATCTAAATCTTGTTCCATTCAAGCATCAATTCTCAAAACGACTATCGGCTTTTAATTGCATTCCTCGTTGGGGAAACGACACGGGAATCATACTCCCGGATTACTATAATTGTGATTTTTTTGATTCTTACCCTATATTTATAAGTATATTTTATATCTATATTTATATATATATTTTAAAGGGTTGATAAAGAGTGAATTAGTTTTTGGCGCCATTGCCGGGGAGGATTGCTTACGATTGTTGAAGCCGTTTGAAAATTTGTGTTTGAAGATCCTTCTGTGTTAAGTTATTTTGCTTATTTTCTTATAA
>BQNB010176337.1:0-13072 GCA_026074375.1 Tanacetum coccineum
GAAGTCTTAGTCAAGGAGACAAGGTATGGTCTTAGGGATGGTCTATGGTCTTGGTCTAAGTCAAAGAGACAAGGTATGGTCTTAGGGATGGGTCTTTGGTCAATTAGACATGGCATGGTGTGGTTTTAATGAGGTATGTTGCACATTTGACCAAAGTGGAAGAGTTTCTTGTATCTCTTGGTATAAATGGCTATAATTTCGGCATGTATATGATATACATGATATATTTTTGTAGTTTTTATGTATTGGGTATAAATGTGGGTATTTGTTGAAGCGGAGAAAAGTTTTGGTGGTTCCGGGAGTGCCTAAACGAAATTTATCGCGAAACGTATTTAATTTACGTAACCAACAAAAATAAAATATAAAAGTTAATTATTATATATAAAAAAATAATATAATGATGGCTTGTCATAAACTTTAATTTGTTTGGTGCCCGTTTACGTTGATTGTTGATTTTTAGTTTACGTGATTTAACGTATCGATTAAAATTAAAAGCGAACGCGTACGAGAAAATAAATAGTGAATTTAAATAGCGTCGTAAATGACCTAAAAATACGAAATGTTACATAGCGTCTCTTCCACCTAACACATAAGCTTTTCCTCTTGCTTCACCAACTCCATTCTTGTTCCCAGCTTTATTTCCATGGTTTTGATCTTTCAGCTTTAGGCAATCACTCCTGAAGTGTCCTTGCTTTCCACACTCGAAACAGGTTAAAACTCTCTGATTCACTACTTGACTCCTCTAAGTAGAAGTAGCAGAATTTATGACCTTACAATCCCGGGTTAAATGCCTAACCTTGTTACACTTCCTACATCTCATAGTGCAAGGCCCTTCATGATGTAGCTTACACTTGTTACAGAGAGGCAACGGTCCATTCTGGCCTCCAACATTTGGCCTTTTGAATGGTGGCTGCTGTCCATGGTTGTCTCTCTGATTGACCTCTAATCTCCTTTTCTTCTTAGCATTTTTTACAGCATATCCCTTCAACTTTTGGTCCATTAAGTTGTTATCAATTCGAACAGCATCTTGCAGTCTTGTAGGTTCAGCAGCAATTACAATCCCTTGGATGTTATTGGGGAGTCCTCCAATGAGTTTCTTAACCTAATCCTCCTCCTTTGGGGTTATCTTGGTGCACATCATAGTCAACTCTTGAAATCTTTGAGTATAAGCAGCCAAATCATTGTTCTTCACAGTCAAGTTCCACAGCTCAGATTCCATCTTTTGAATCTCATTTCTTGGGTAGTACACTTCAGTCATTAGCTTTATGAGCTCTCTCCATGACATGGCAAATGCAACCTCAACTCTAATAGTCCTTTTATGTGAGTTCCACCAAGTTAGTGCATTGTTTAACAGTGTGCAAGTAGCATACTTGACTTGGTATTTATCTAGACAATTGCTGATATGGAACATTATTTCCATCTTCTTAAACCACCTTATCAATCCGACAAATCCTTCTGTTCCCTTGAAGTTGAGTGGTTGACACTTCATGAAGTCCTGGTATGTGCATTCTCTAGCAACAAGTCTACACCTCTACCATTCTTGTTTGGATTTCCATTTCCAGCATTTCCATTCTCACCATTTCCATTATTGCCATTTCCATTATCGCCATCACTGTTGTATTAGCTTTGATTCTCAGCCTCTAGAGCATTGGCGGTACGGGTCGCCTCATGAGCAGCCAACGCTTCTTCCACACGTCAGTTAACGAGTTCTTAGATTGCTTTAGGGGTCATACCGGAGCCAGTGATAGTCATCATTCTACATCACAAGACATAACACATGGTAAGATTCGATACAAGATATAGCCATTATGAATGGTAAATAATGTTTATATAGAAAATACAATAGAACATGTCTTGCCAGAACAAGTAAATAACAATAAAGATGAATACGCAAGAGAGACAATGACTCTATCACTCTCTCTGGTATGACCCCTGAAGCATCGAATACTCGTTAACCGACATGTGGAAAAGCATGGTTGCTTTGAGGAGGCTAAGTGCTGCTAACGCTCTATGAGGCTGAAATGAACTGTGAAAATCAAACAGCCAGAATGGTGACGGCGTTATGGATAATGGTTGGAGATGGGAGATGTGGAAATAGTCATGGTGGAAATGGTACGATGGTGGAAAATGGGAAATGTGGAAATGGAAATCCAATATGAGAATGCTAGAAGGTGATAGACTGTTGCTAAAGAATGCACATTTACCAAGGAACTTCATTGATGTGTCAACCACTCAACTTCAAGGAGGAAAGGGAGTTGTCAGATTGATAAGGTAGTTTGAGAAGATGGAAACAATGTTCCATATCAGCAATTGTCCAGAGAAATACCAAGTCAAGTATGCTACTTGCACACTGGTAAATCGTGCTCTAACTTGGTGGAACTCACATAAGAGGACTATTGGAGCTGAGGCTGCATTCGCCATGTCATAGAGAGAGCTCATGAAGTTAATGGCTGAAGTGTATTGCCTAGAATATGGAATTCCAAAGATGGAATTGCGCTGTGGAGTTTAATGCTGAAACAATGATTTGGACTCTGATCTATACTACTATGTTTCAATGTGTTGGGACTCATGATGTGCACCAAGATGGTCCCAGAGGAGGAAGATCGGGTTGAGAAATTCATTGGAGGTCTCCCTAATAACATCCAAGGGAATGTGATGCTGCTGAACCTACAAGACTACAAGATGCTATACGCATTGCTAACAACTTAATGGACCAAAAGTTGAAAGGATATGATGTGAAAAATGCTGAGAACAAAAGAAGATTGGAGGTCAATCAGAGAGATAACCATGGGCTACAGCCACCATTCAAGAGGCTAAATGTTAGAGGTAAGAATGTAGCAAGAGCCTATACGGCTGGCAACAATGAGAGAAAACCGTATAATAGACCATTGCCTCTCTGTAACAAGTGTAAGCTTCATCATGAAGGGCCTTGCACTATGAGATGTGGGATGTGTAACAAGGTTGGGCATTTGACCCGGGATTGTAAGGTCGCTAATTCCACTACTTCTACTTAGAAGGGTTAAGTAGTGAATCAGAGAGTTTTAACTTGTTTCGAGTGTGGAAGGCAAGGACACTTCAGGAGTGATTGCCCAAAGTTGAAAGATCAAAACCGTGGAAACAAGACTGGAAACAAGAATGGAGTTGGTGAAGCAAGAGGAAAAGCTTATGTGTTAGGTGGAGGAGACGCTAACCCCGATTCCAATGTCGTCAAGGGTACATTTCTTATCAATTACCATTATGCTTCTATGATTTTTTATTCGGGCACCGATAGAAGTTTTGTTTCGACTACCTTTAGTACTTTGCTTGATATAACCCCTGCTACTTTAGACGTTAGTTATGCTTGTCCGACTTACCTGACAGAAAATTTTATGAAACTAATACCATACTTAGAGGTTGTACGTTAGGATTGTTAGGTCACCCATTCAATATTGACCTAATGCCAGTAGAACTTGGTAGTTTTGACGTTATCATTGGCATGGATTTGTTAGCGAACCATCATGCGGTGATCGTTTGTGATGAGAAGATTTTGTGAATTCCCTATGGAGACGAATTTTTGATAGTTCAAGGTGATAGAGACGGCAAGTGAGAGAAGTCAAAGTTGAGCATTATATCGTGCACTAAAACTCAAAAATATATTAAGAGAGGTTGCCTAATTTTTCTGGCACAAGTGACGCAGAAGGGAATCGAGGACAAGTCAAAGGAGAAGCGACTTGAGGACGTGCCGACTGTACGGGACTTTCCGAATGTTTTTCTAGAAGACTTGCCTGGATTACCGCCTACGCGACAAGTTGAATTTCAATTCGACTTTGTCCCTGGTGCCGCACTATGTGGCTGCAGAAGCTACGTATAGATAGCACCGTCTGAACTGTAAGAACTGTCTAATCAGCTAACAAGAACTTTCTGTCAAGGGATTTATTAAGACGAGTTCCTCACCCTGGGCGGAGCCCAAGACTTGTTTGTCAAAAAGAAAGATGGGATCTTTTCGGGATGTGTATTGATTTCCACGAGCTGACAAGCTGACTATGAAGAATGGTTATTCCACTTGCCGAGAATCGACGACTTGTTTGAATCAGTTGCAAGGGTCAAGATGTCTACTCTAATATCGGACATGAGATATGTTATCACCAAACTCAGAGTTTCGAGAGGAAGACTTTCTAATGAACAGCGTTTAGAAACACGCTACTGATGACTTTGAGTTTAAAGTGATGCCGTTTGGACTAACCAAACGCACCGGCGGCTATTCTTTTGGATACTGATGAGTCGGTGTGCAAAACTCTTTATTAGTTAAATTGTGATCGTGTTTTATTGATGACCATCTTGATCTACTACAAGAGCAATGAAAGAGCACGCAGAATACTTTAAGTCAATTTTGAGTTTCTTAAAGAAGTAGAGAATTTATACGCCAAGTTTTAGAAGTGTTAAAATTTTAGCTGTCGGAGGGTTTCAATTTCTTTAGGTCACTATGATTGTAGCGAAGGCCTCTCCCCCCATTCCAGTACTCGCCCCTTCCCTTTCCCATATCACATGGACCAGCTAAGTTGAGTCATATAAGGATTTTAGGCATTCGCGTAAGACTTACGACATGAGTTTCGTCAATGTCTAGGTATTGCTTGGCTTATTACCGGATGGTTTAATCTAAGGTTTCACAAAAATATGCCAAGCACTGTGACAAGCTTGACTCAAAAGATAAGTTGAAGTTTGATTTGACGTGAAATGGCAAAAGCTTGCATTTCAACTGTTGAAGCAGGAGTTGTGTAGTTGCACCGATCTTGGCTTTACCCAAAGGAAGTGAAATACTTTTTGTTTATATGATGCTTCTCGTATTTGACTTGGCGCAGTTTTGATCAAAGGGAGTGAAAGTCATTGACTAGCGTACGCCAAATTAAGATTAATGGAGAAGAATTACATACACATGACATAGAGCTTGATGCTGTAGTGATTGCTCTCGAAATGTGGAGACATTAATTTGTACGGCATGAAAATGTGGTAGTGTTCAACTGTTCATATAGAGTTTGCAACATATTATAGGATTAGATCGAGTTGAACATGAGACAACGTAGATGGTTTGAGCTGCTTGAGTGACTACGACTGCGAGATGCTTATTTACTTCAGGAAAAGGCGAAAGTGCCTGGTGGCGGGATGCCTGGAGCGAAAGGAACGGATTATTAGCCACACGAGTTCGAGCTTTGTTTTGACGATTGGTATGAACCTTCCAGTGAAAATTTTAAACGCTCAAGCTGAGAGCGAGGAAGGGAGGAGAAAATTTTAGAAACCAAAGATCTGTGTGTTATGATAAAGAAGCTAGAGCACGTACATGATGGAAGTTATACTTGAATGGGGTAAGTTGGATACCTTGTCGAGGTAACTTAAGAGAGTTGATTAAGAATGAATCGTATAAGTCAAAATATTCAATTCATCCTAGATCGGACAAGATGTACCAAGATTTAAAGAAACTGTATTGGTGGCCGAATATGAAAGCAGAGATTGCACCTAACGTCAGTAAATTTTTGACGGTGTGCCCAAAGTAAGGTACACGAATACAAAACCATCCGGTTTGTTGGTTCCAACTGTTGATCCCAGTATGGAGTGGAGATATTACTATAGATTTTGTTAACTAAGTTGCCAAAAGACATGTATCTAGGTCAAGATCAATTAGGGTGCATTATGGAGCTAAAATGAACAAATCTAAAGAAATTGTTCTGACATACTATACGCCATATCCATCAAGGAAGATACGGTGTATCTGTGCCTGTACTTCACAAGAAACCACAAAGACCTATACGCCGTATCTAGGATCTACCATACGCCGTATCCAAGATACATTATACAAAGATTCTGGAAGATATCGAACGTGGTCCATACTCTAAGAAACTCTCAATACGCCGTATTGACCTCAACCAATACAACGTATCGACCAAATTCCAGACACTATAAATAGAAAACCTAAAAATGAGTTTTAGGTGAGCTTGCTTATATTTGCGATACCATAACCACAAAAGTTGATTTTCAGAAGACAAGAAGAGCAGAAGAGGTCAAGCAAAGCTACTAATTCCATAGGAAACACCTTGTAATCTCCTATACTCTAGTAATTGTTCGATTTTTGGTATCATTCGTTTAACTCGGTTAGTTTACCTTGGTTGATTGATTATTCTTGTATTGATTACAATGATTAAAGGCTAATACCCTTGGGCATTAACCATGATTTTGAAGATTGAAATGTTTGGTTTGTTTATATCGATTGCTTTATATATCGTTGGTTGTTGATTATGTTTATCAATTCATACTTGTTTACGTGCTTTTGTATGTGACCTATCATTCAACTGGATCTAGTGATACTGACCAAGTTAGCTAGATGCCAGGATGGCTCTCCATATAGCGATTTATATATCTAGAATAATAGGATCACAATTAATGGCCTATCTTTACCATTGGTTTATGTAAACAAGATGGACTAGCAGGTGACCTGGGATCAACAAATAACGTACTGATTCATTTGATAAAGGCTTAGAAAATGGACTACTAGAATATAAATTACCTTTAAGCTGTAAGTGGGTAAAGTCTCAATAAGCTAGGGTTTAATAAGATCACCATTATTAATCTCCTAAGATAGATTATAATCAGCAAATAAGATGCTTTATAGGGATGCGTTTAATTGTGACAGAATTCTATGTGTCTAGGTTTTAGGAAGAAGTACCACCTAAATCTTTGTCACACCCCAAAAGTTTCAGGTCAATATTTTCAAACTTTCTAAAAATTATTTTTGACTTTTATACGTTACGTTTGAATCCGCCAGTTTACCGGGAAGTAACCCGCGTAAATCTGAAAAACGTCATCGGACGCGTTCTGAATTCGGATTTTGATTAGTTTAGATTATATATGAGTTAATTTATCTTTTCTAAGTGTTTTGTAGTTCACGATCACTCCCGGTAGTTATTTTTACGCTTTAACGTTTAAATCGTGTTTTTCGCGTTTTTGACCTAACTAAACCTCAGAAACACGAAATCTTTTCGTGTAAACTTTAGTTATCTTCCATTTCATATCTATAAGTCAAAAATTTCATTCACCCTCTTCTCTTGTTATATTGTGGAGGCCTAAACCCAAACCAAATGCACCATAAGTCTTGAAATTAAATCAAAGACATATTTTCTTAAACTTCTAATGCATGTGGGTGAAAGTGACACATGAGAGCGTCCTTCTCATGCACATTTTCTCAAGTTTGAAAATATCATGTGATACTTGCACCCTTTGACTTCATTTGACCAACTAAAGACCAACTTATGCATCTAATGAGAACCAAGACTCAAAATTTTAAACCATATGGTCCTTGTGGCTTGCCTATTTCTGAACCCACACACACCCCTTTGGTGTGTGTTGGTCACATGTGCACTATGATGCATACCCTTTAACCTAATCTTGTCCTATAAATACCATCCCATATCATAACTTAGGGTTTCATAATCATTTTTAAGCCTCTAAAAATTTCTTTCTCTCCCTCCTCTCTTCTTGAAGCCCACGGCCAACAAACACCCACATAGGGTTTCCATTTTATTTGATTTCTTGCATAATACAAGCATTCTAGGTTCATTTCTAAGGTTACCTGAGGTGTTTGCAAGTATTGGTTCTTTGATTTAAGGGTTTTCTTTAAGATATACAAATTAGGGTTTGGTTATTATTTGGGGGTTTTCAAGATCTAGTGATTTTGGATGTAGATCTTGTGTTATTGCTTCTTGTTCTTCATTCTTGTAAGTATCTTGAATCTTTCTTTTTGGTTTTTCTTATGTTCTTCTTATATGTTTAAGATCCATATATCCATATGTTGTGTTTTAATTTTTGAAAGATTTTAAAGACAAGATTTCATAAATAATGATACTACTTTATTTCACTAGTTAAATATTATTTTCTTGGTGAGATGAGAGTTGAATGAGTGTTGCAACAATAGAAATGAAGGGATTAGTATAGATTTATGTGTGGTTTTGTTGTGGATTAGTTGTGAATGGATATTAGGCTAGATTAGGCACTATGGTGAAGTTTGGGTGGATTTTTGTTGCGTTTTTGGCAAAAAGTGCTTGCTGTCCCAAATTTGTTTTGGGGTTTTGGTCGACCTAAAAATGTTTTCATTAGGCGTAAAAGTAGTTTTTAGAGAGCTTGTTTTGAATAAATAGTTTTTCATATATCGCACATTCAAATTGGATTAAAACGACCAAGTTATAGCCAAATGAAACTTGAAATATTTTTCGACAAAACCAGATGAACAGTGTGCTGATGTTAATGGTAAAATGAGTTTTCAGACACTTTCGGACATTTTTGAACTTTCTAAACACTAGCGAAACATATAGTAACACATACCTATTGATTATTATCATTTAAAGACGCCGTTAGCATATTTTGGGAAACGCGATAAAGTTACTAAAAATAGTAAGTTTGGTAAGAATTTAGCAGAACGGACTTAGAAGTAATTAAGGCTCGTCAGTGCGTTTTGAAAATATGGAAACTTAATAAATACAGAGGACGGTGTTAACGTCCCGAAACTAAAAACTTTCCTAAAATAGAAACTTTCTAAAAATGGTAATTTTTGGTTAAACGTCGAAACTTAACGAAAAACTATATGATTTTATTTCGTCATGATTTGATAATCAAAACAAAGCAAACACACATGGATGTCTTTTGGTGATGAACATACTGTCCAATTCTTGGCATGTTTTTCGTGATTCTGAGACGCGTTATTATTCTAGGTTGCGGCTAGATTACTATATCATCTTTTTCTTGCGTGATTATCATTTGCTCATCTTCTTAAGGTGAGTTCATAGCCTCATGTTTTACTACTTTTACTTTACTATTTTGGGGTGAGAAACATTGCTTGTTTTTAAACTATGGACACAGTTACTTTACGTTTCCTTTTCCTGATTACGTGTTGCCTAAGTAGCGAATAGACCACTAATGCCCGAATTATCATGAATCGTCAATTGCTTAACCGACCGTACTGGTTAAGTAAGCGCGAATATTGTAAATAGATCTATTAGGAGTAATTATCTCTATCCAGGTAAGTAGCGCTTACTAGATTCGGAGGTCTCGAACAAACAGATATATACCATGTTGGATTGTCAATATGTGATCTTGGTCAGATACCTTTAGGGCGAGTAACTCTATTTGGCATATAAAATGCTTCCTTTTAAATTAAGCTTCAGTGTCTGAGCTTAGAGCAACAATAAATATTTTTATGTGAAGTTGTATCTCCTATAACTGTCACGTGCGTAATGTAAACTTGTGGTCCACTTTTAATATTAAATTCAAACCTATGCATTCACTTAACTTTATGTTGACAGTTTTAGCATGTTTTTCTCAGGTGCTTAGCTATGGATGTCTTTGCTTGCTTGTTGGTGTTGCCTTGCATTGGACCGATTTTCAAGAATTATTATTATCTATGTTAACATCGTTGTCAAACTTTAAAACCTTTTGTTCGCATCCGCATATTATTGTTGGGCCTATGTAAAACTTTAACTATTTTAACTAATGCAACGATGTTGGATTTTTAAACGTACCCTTAAAGGTCGTTCTTTGTATCTTGTGTTATATGTATTATGACGTTACGCCCCCGGACATGTGTTTTCGTCTAGGCCCCGTTTGAGGGTGTGACAGATTGGTATCCAGAGCCAAGGTTATAGAGAACCAGGTAGTATATTTAAGTCTGGTCTATAACCAGTATGTAATCCTATATGCTTTTACCTGCTTACATACATATCATATAATAATAACATTTAATATATATGAGTACTAATTATATATCATATTGCCATAATTACTTTATTTATGATTTCGCCATATCATATTTTTGCATCATGCTTATCTTCTTGACTTTGCGTGCATGTTGCATGGTTTCATATAAAGAGATTTATATAAACCTGTGCTTATGCAGGTCATGACTGCTCCTATTATTTCTATTTCGTCTGGTTTGTCTGAGGAAAGCGTGGGTTCTCGTGCCTCACGAGTGATTCTCTGTGGTGCCATTCTTGCTATTATCCCTGAGGTTCCTATTGTTCTAGCTGATCCCTTGGTTGCACCAGATGTGGGGACAATTTCTGTCGTCTCACCTGCCAGGGTACTTGATTTAGTGGACTATTCATCTTCTTCTGATTCTGATCCATCAGAGGATTCTTTACCTCCTGTACCAGATTTGCCATTGGTTTCACCCTTTTTGTGTTCTGATAACTCAGAGGCGGATGGTGAGTCCGAGCCTACTGAGTAGAGACCTGAGAGGCATGAGTCTCTTACACCATCATCTAAGTTTCCACTTGAACCTGTTGTTGCCCCACCCAGGATTCGTCGACGGCCAGTGAATCTTGTCTGACCCGGTGAGGCTATTCCCTTCGGCCGACCTTATCGCACCTACCTCAATGGGCCGCGTAAGTTGTTGACTGCGAGGAAGAGAATGGACCCATTCCTGCTCATAAACTTTCATAGAGACGTGTATCTCATCATTCATCGGATCATCATTCTTCACCAGACTCATCTTCTTCTAGTTCACCTTCAGATCATTCTTTATCCGGACATGCACCACCAGACACCACCGATGCTGATGCGTCTGCACTACCGAGATTTATTCATCGATCACTTTTTAGGACTCCACGACGTAGTGAGGCATTTAGACGTTGGAGGTCTGCACCATTATCTACCCCTTACCCACCGACTACATCAGAGTCATCCTTAGGTTTATCTTCTGAGAGGTTATTCGATTAATCTTTACTTTCTTCTAGACCATCTCGCAAGAGATGTAGGTCCCCTACTGCTTTGGTACCATTACCTACTCATGATTCGAGGTCGATAGCCCCTACTCCTATTGATATTTTACCATATCGCAAGAGGTTTAGAGATTCATACTCATCATAGCATAACAAAGAGGAGCATATAGAGGTGGATACTGCTGATGCAGAGGCTGATGTAGATGTAGGTATTTATGAGGGAGTTGTAGCTCACCCTGAGGATAGTATAGATATGGGATATAAGTTTGCTGCTAGTGATGTTAGGGAGGATTATAAGGAGTTTAAGGTAGAGGCTAGTGTGGCTGACACGAGAGAGATCGCTGTAGATCCATTGGCTATTGGTGATAGTTTTGAGTCTTCTAAAGGAGGTATTCCTGATCTTGAGGATACCATTTATGATATAGTTCACTACATGTCAGAGGTTCATATTGATAGGATTACTGAGATTGAGACCACTCAAAGACAGTTGGTAGCTAGTGGAGAGAGAGCTAGTTTGGTTGAGAGGATTATGAGTTTAAGACTGGAGTACCTAAAGGTTTGAGCCATGTTGAGTATCGAGAGAGATCGGGTTGACAGTCTTCATTGGCACATGACACTTTCACAAGAGGAGTTTCGTCAGGTTCGTAGGGATCGTGATGATACTCAGAGGAGACTTAGGAGGTTGGAGTCGTATGTTGAGAGGCATTTGGGTTTTTTTCCCTTAGACTAGTAATACCATGATCATGTAGGACACTGGACTGATGGTTAGGTCTAGATATTAGCAGTAGAAATAATCGTAGATCATGTACCTATTTTGGATTTGCTGCAATCGAATTATGCTTTTATTCATGAAATGAAAAGCTTGTTTTAATTCTCTTGCGTATTCATCTTTATTGTTATTTACTTGTTCTGGCAAGACATGTTCTATTGTATTTTCTATATAAACATTATTTACCATTCATAATGGCTATATCTTGTATCGAATCTTACCATGTGTTATGTCTTGTGATGTAGAATGATGACTATCACTGGCTCCGGTATGACCCCTAAAGCAATCTAAGAACTCGTTAACTGACGTGTGGAAGAAGCGTTGGCTGCTCATGAGGCAACCCGTACCGCCAATGCTCTAGAGGCTGAGAATCAAAGGTAATATGACAGTGATGGCGATAATGGAAATGGCGATAATGGAAATGGTGAGAATGGAAATGCTGGAAATGGAAATCCAAACAAGAATGGTAGAGGTGTAGACTTGTTGCTAGAGAATGCACATACCAGGACTTCATGAAGTGTCAACCACTCAACTTCAAGGGAACAGAAGGATTTGTCGGATTGATAAGGTGGTTTAAGAAGATGGAAATAATGTTCCATATCAGCAATTGTCTAGATAAATACCAAGTCAAGTATGCTACTTGCACACTGTTAAACAATGCACTAACTTGGTGGAACTCACATAAAAGGACTATTAGAGTTGAGGTTGCATTTGCCATGTCATGGAGAGAGCTCATAAAGCTAATGACTGAAGTGTACTACCCAAGAAATGAGATTCAAAAGATGGAATCTGAGCTGTGGAACTTGACTGTGAAGAACAATGATTTGGCTGCTTATACTCAAAGATTTCAAGAGTTGACTATGATGTGCACCAAGATAACCCCAAAGGAGGAGGATTAGGTTAAGAAACTCATTGGAGGACTCCCCAATAACATCCAAGGGATTGTAATTGCTGCTGAACCTACAAGACTGCAAGATGCTGTTCGAATTGATAACAACTTAATGGACCAAAAGTTGAAGGGATATGCTGTAAAAAATGCTAAGAACAAAAGGAGATTAGAGGTCAATCAGAGAGACAACCATGGACAGCAGCCACCATTCAAAAGGCCAAATGTTGGAGGCTAGAATGGACCGTTGCCTCTCTGTAACAAGTGTAAGCTACATCATGAAGGGCCTTGCACTATGAGATGTAGGAAGTGTAACAAGGTTAGGCATTTAACCCGGGATTGTAAGGTCATAAATTCTGCTACTTCTACTTAGAGGAGTCAAGTAGTGAATCAGAGAGTTTTAACCTGTTTCGAGTGTGGAAAGCAAGGACACTTCAGGAGTGATTGCCTAAAGCTGAAAGATCAAAACCATGGAAATAAAGCTGGGAACAAGAATGGAGTTGGTGAAGCAAGAGGAAAAGCTTATGTGTTAGGTGGAAGAGACGCTATGTAACATTTCGTATTTTTAGGTCATTTACGACGCTATTTAAATTCACTATTTATTTTCTCGTACGCGTTCGCTTTTAATTTTAATCGATACGTTAAATCGCGTAAACTAAAAATCAACAATCAACGTAAACG
>BQNB010176338.1:0-13072 GCA_026074375.1 Tanacetum coccineum
TTAGTTCAAAAGCATATTTAAATTTAAGAAAAAGAGATTTTCCCTATATTTATTAAATCACTTACATTACACTTAACATTGATATTATTATACTTATAACATCCACCCTTTAAACGAGTTGTCACATCGGTATGTGAGCCGACCATGATCCAGTTGTCTTATTTCGGCTTCGGACCTTGCCCTATATGAAGACTGTCACATCGGTATGCGAGCCGACCATGATTCAGTAATCTGACAAGGTATTATTATTATTATATACATTATACACATTTTTTTCACACTTTACATTATCACGACATATAGAAATATTTTTTATAGAAAATTTAAGTATAAATTTGAACTAAGACTAAAAAGTTTAAAAATATTAATTTTAAAAGGACTTTTAAGTGATAAAACCACTAACTTGTCTAATTTCCGAAAAGAGCATGTATTATTAGTCCGGTTAGAAGCTTCGAAGAGAAAAAGCCATAAATTACACTTATGAGCTCTTAAGATAACCAACTAATCCTTGCTTAGCATCTAACTTATATTCAACTCTATCATTTCTTGTTCTTCGCAAATTTAAAATCTTTAATAAAAAGATCCGCGAATGCTTAGTCTAATAAAATCAAGCTTTGCATATTTAAAGTCTATTATGGAAACTTGCAAACTCTTGGCATTTTCAAGCTAGAATTCGCGTTTTAAAGCTTCTTGTATAAAAGACTAGCAAAAACTTAAATTTATATAGGTTAAGGGGCAAGCTAGAGCGCAACATGCTCGATCAAGTCAAAATTTATTCTTATTCTCACCATCGGAAAGTCAAACATTTGTGTCAAAACACTTATTTTATTTTTGAAATTTTTTAATTTTGGCATAAAATCACATATTTTTTTGAAATTTTGGTGGCAAAACGGGGTTACGTGAAGACAAAGCAAATGCAAGTAAGATCAAATCGATAGATACCCCCATACTAGAACTACACATTGTCCTCAATGTGGGATTGCCACCCCCATACTAAATTCAATGCATAATCCTAATATAAAAGGGTCTCTACGTAAATCTAAAGCCGTTTATTAATTATGCTAAATAGATAAACGATAGTCAATAAGATCTAGGATATCGGATTCCCATATATAAGCATGCTAAGGATTGAGGATCGAGTGAACGATGGACAAAACCATGAGCACGAGAGTCTTCATAATCCGGGCAATCCTGGACATAAAACACAAGCCACGAAACACGAGAAAGGAAGAGGCGAGCCTCCTCACGTCACACTTATTAGAAAATAGGAAAAAAAACACGGGTTGCCTCCCGAGAAGCGCTTGTTTTTGTGCGAGTCTCTAGCTTGACTCTCCCCATATCATCGTGATATTAGGGACGAAACATGTGGAAGAGCAAATCTCCATCGGACTTTCATTCAAGATGTTTAGATAAACATTAAAGCACATGAAAGTTCCACTCTGATGAGATACCACCGGCTCTAGAGAATAAAAACTAAAAGCGGAGATGCCGGGGTCAAAAATGGTGTCCTCACTCCCTGAAGAGAGAAGAAAAGGAGAATTCACATAATAAGTGAGATAAGGAAGAAAAATTTTGATAGCAAACGTGAAGGAAAAATAATGGCGATCCTCAAAGGGTAATTCACATATGTTGGAGAAAAAATTATCACATGAATCCCGGGGTCGAAAACTTTGACCATACTCTTCAAATCATCAAAATCAGGTTCATCATTTAAGCTTTTTTTTTGTCAATATCTAAAAACACCTCGGGAGGGAGATTATGGGTAGTATCTTTAATAAGCAAACTCTCAAGATAGATAATGTCTCCCTCCGGATCAAAGTCGGCATCATTAATTTTTTGGAGGAATTGAATCACTTGTAAGACAAGCTTCAATCTCATCAATATCGCCTCCTGGGTCGAAGCACTCATCCTCATTAGTATCGGAAAGAGGTGTGACTAGCAAAGCCGGCTCATCAAGTTTAGAAACATAAGAGTCCTTGCTCTCGATGTCCTCTAATACCTCATTAAAAAGAGGATTTACGTCACTAGAGATGTACTCGTCATCGAAATCAAATAGAGGGTTCGAATAAATTTTAAAATTTCCTGCCTGAACGTCCTCCTTAAGAAATGACTCGTCATCACTAGAGGTAAAATCATCATTAGAATCGAAGAGAGGATTAGAGAAAGTCACGGAATTATCACAAAAAGGTAAATCACAATCTTTGTCATTGTCGAAAGTATCCTCGGACTCACTTGGGATTGGGACAATTTTCTCAACGCTAGACTTTATGAATTTGTCCGATTCTTTTTCAGGAATAGTGCTAAGTTTCTCATCCCCCATGATGAGAGAGTCCTTGGGCTCCATAGTCGGTAAGACGGGTGTGATTGTAAAAGACGCAGAAATTTGAGAAATAATTTCATTCAAAGGAATAGTTCTCTCTTCGTCATCATCGTCATCATCGTAAATAAAATTGAAACGTCGCGAAGGCTCGGGAGTATGAGTACTAAGATTAGCCGCCTGCTCTTGTTGATTTAACTTTTCACAAACGGCTTGTAAAGCTTTATGAAGTTTCTCCTGAAGTAGCAATTCTCGGACACTCATTTCTTTAGGAGGTTGATGATCGATGGATGTCTGTGTAGGTTGGTCAAAACCAGAAGAATTAGAATTATAGCAAAGGCTATAGCCCAACCTTGGGAAGACCTAAAGAAGTTGTTGATGGAAAAATACTGTCCGGGTAATGCAATCAAGGAATTGAAGGAAGAGTTCTGGGATCATGTTATGATTGGAGCTGATGTTGACAAGTACACAACCCGATTCTATGACTTAGCTAGACTAGTGTCGCGCACGGACACTCCGGAAAGCAAGCGTATTGATCGCTGCATTCCGGGTCGAGCTCCTGCAATTAGAAGAACGATAAAAGCCAGCCCGTGCTAGAAGTTTTTCCATTGCTGATAAGGAAGCCCAACAAGATCTAAACGTCATGACGAGTGCTTTTCTTTCATCGATCATTTTCTACCGTAATATTCGATTCTGATGCCTATTTTAGCTTTATTTCTACCGACTTCTTTCCCTTGATTAACTCGAAACCTAGTGCTATAAACTCCGATTACGAAATTTAAATTGCTAACGGTCTAAAGTTAAAAACCAACAAGATTGTCCACGGATGTGGACTAGAACTAGAATGTCATACGTTCATCATCGACTCGATTCCTTTTGGACATGGTAGTTTCGTCGTGAACGTAGGAATGGATTGGTTGTCAAGGCCTTGAGCTAAGATATTTTGTTATAAGAAAATAGTCCAAATTCCGTTATCCAACAGAGAGATTTTGGAAGTTCATGAAGAACATCCGGAAGGAACACTGAAATAGTTAAAGACTGTAAAAGCAAGTGAGCTAAAACTCAAAGACATCCCTAATGTACGTAACTTTCCTAGCGTGTTTCTAGAAGATCTACCAGGTTTACCCTCGTTTTGTGAAGTTGAATTTCACATAGATCTTGTCCCTGAAGCCATGCTTATTGCAAAATTACCTTATCGTTTGGCACCTACGGAAATGCAAGAACTGTCCAACCAACTTAAAGAGCTCCAAGACAAAGGTTTCATACGACCTAGCTCTTCACCTTGGGAGCCCCAGTCTTGTTTGTGAAAAAGAAAGAAGGGATGGTTTGTTCCGTATGTGTATAGACTATCGAGAGATGAACAAGCAACTAACAAGACCGCTAACCCTCTTCCTAGTAGCGGATGACAGTTCATGCAACTGCAAGGGGTCACGATATTTTTTTTGAAAATAGACCTACGATCTAGCTATCATCATTGAGAGTTACGCGAAGAAGATTCCT
The DNA here is from genome assembly GCA_026074375.1 of Tanacetum coccineum. Classification (NCBI taxonomy): domain Eukaryota; kingdom Viridiplantae; phylum Streptophyta; class Magnoliopsida; order Asterales; family Asteraceae; genus Tanacetum; species Tanacetum coccineum. The sequence continues at coordinate 3,818 of BQNB010176338.1, forward strand.
AAAACTGCAATTAAGACAAGGGTACGGACATTTATGATTTCACGGCCATGCTTTCAGTTGACTAAGTGCTCATATGGTATTCATGGACCTTAAGAACCAGCGAATGTAGGCCGGTACCGTTGACAAATTTGTCATCGTCTTTATGACGACATCTTAAATTTATACCAAGTCCAAGGAGGAGCAAGAAGTACGCCTAATATTGATATTGGAGTTTGCTTAAAAAAACGAAATTGGTTCGGAATTTTCAAAGTGCGAATACGGCTACAAGAGGTTTCATTTCCTCGGCCATGTGTGAACAAGTAAAGGTATACATGTTGATCCCTAGCTAAAATTAAAGCAGTGAAAAATTGGAAGCCCCCGAAGACCCCAACCGAGATCCGTTCATTCTTAGGATTGGCGGGATACTATAGGCGATTTATCGCAAATTTCTCGAAGATTGCAAAGCCTCTCACTCTGTTGAATCAGAAAAACCAAAAGTTTAAGTGGGGTGATGAGCAGGAGAACGCCTTTTAGACATTGAAGGACATGTTGTGTGATGCTCCTATTCTGGCACTTCCTGAGGGCACCGATGATTTTGTAGTTTACCGTGACGCCTCAAATCAAGGTTTTGGTTGCGTTCTGATGCAGAGGAACAAGGTCATTGCATACGCATCCAGACAACTCAAAATCCATGAGAAGAACTACACCACTCATGATTTAGAGTTGGGCGCCGTAGTATTTGCTCTCAAAACCTGGAGACACTATTTGTATGGAACAAGGAGCGCGATCTACACCGATCATAAAAGTCTTCAACACATTTTCGATCAGAAGGAATTAAATATGCGCCAGAGACGATGGATAGAACTTTTCAGCGATTATGACTGCGAGATTCCCTACCACCCAGGTAAAGCGAACGTAGTAGCTGATGCATTGAGCAGGAAGGAACGGTTGAAACCGAGACGAGCTCGAGCTATGAGCATGACAATTCACTTTAGCATTAAGGCTAGGATACTGGAAGCTCAGAGCGAAGCTTCCAAGAACGTAAACACCCCGACAAAAATGTTGAAGGGGTTGGACAAACAGCTCGAGAGAAAAGAAGATGGTGGATTATATCTTGCTGAACGAATTTGGGTACCAGTCTATGGCAATTTGAGAACTTTGATAATGAATAAAGCCCATGCTACAAGGTATTCCGTACATCCTGGAGCAGACAAGATGTACTTCTATCTACGCGCTTATATTGGTGGCCCATAATGAAGGAAGGATATATCTAAGTACGTTAGTAAATGTTTTGACTTGCTATAAAGCAAAGCAGAACAACAAAAATTCTCGGGATTCCTAAACGGCTAGAGATGTCCCTTATGAGGAAATGGGAGAAGATCACAAAGGACTTCGTAACCAAATTACCGAGAACCAATAGGCAAACCGACTCAAATTAGGTACATTGTCGAATCGACTGAACTAAACCTGCGCATTCCTTAGCATAACCGTGGAAGACTACTAGATGGAAATATTTTCAAGGATGTACATCAATGAATTCGTGGCTAGGGCATGATGTTCAGTGTCAATCATATCAGACCCGTGACAGTTATTTCACATCACGAAATTTGGCAATCGCTACATAAACCAATTAGGGACGCGCCTGGGTATGATACTTCTTACCATCCAACAGACCGACTGATAGAGTGAGGCATACCATGAAAACACTGCATTCGGCATGTATAATTGACTTTAAAGGAAACTGGGATACTCATCTACCCTTAGTAAAATTTCCATACAACAACGGCTACCACCCGAGCGTCAATTATGCTCCTTTTGAAGCATTATATGGAAGGAGGTGTCGCCTAGGAAAGGCGTGGTACGTTTTGGTAAGAGAAGCAAGCTTTCACCTAGATACGTGGGACCGTTCGAGATTGTTGAGCGAGTCGGTCCGGTAGCTTATCGGCTGCGCTTACCACAAGAACTTGTGGGAGTTCATGACACATTTCACGTGTCAAACTTGAAGAAATGCCTAGCTGACGTAAATTTAGACGTACCGCTAGAAGAAATCAAGATCGACGACAAACTACATTTTGTTGAAAAACCTATGGGAATCATGGACCGTGAGGTCAACAAGCTAAAAAAAAAGAGTCGGATTCCTATTGTAAAAGTTTGTTGGAATCCCCGACGAGGACCAGAACTTACTTGGGAACGAGAAGACGAGATGAAGCGAAAGTATCCGTAACTGTTCGCGAGCGCTATGGCTTAGGACGAGCAACTGAAATTTCGGGACGAAATTCCCTCTAACAGGGGAAAACTGTGACATCCGTTAATTTTGAGGACAGTAACCGAAAGCAAACGTATGATAATTGACTCTTTTGATTATTATTGGAGTCACTTTTATGTGGTTACATGACTCTTTGCATTTAACGTTTGTTTTTGGTGCAACTCGAGTTTCGATGTCAATGTTTATCCCGAGCTTTAAATTCTATTTTCTAAATTTATAGAATTTATTTTATTATTTTTAGTCGATTTAGTAAAAATCGTCGTTTTAATTATTCGCAAATCGAGCTTTGGTTAATTATTCGTTTTGACGATCGAAAAATCAACAATTCTATATTTTAGCTTCGAGAGCTTAATTATTTTATTTTAGTATCATTTCGACTTTTTATCCGCGTTGGCCGAAACACCGAGTCAAAATATTGTTTTTTAATACGCTATAACGAGTTAATTCGATGTTTGGACCCGAGATTTAAGTGATACAAAGTTTAAAAGATATATATATATATATATATATATAGTGTTTTTATAACTTATAACGAGTTAATTCGATGTTTGGACCCGAGATTTAAGTGATACAAAGTTTTATATATATATATATATATATATATATATATATATATATATATATATATATATACAAACAAACACTCTCCCTTGTTGACTCCAACAATAAGCTCAACCAAACACCCTTTTATTACCCTTTTTACTCCTACAAAACATGAAACCAAACACCCTTCTAATTTTTATAAAGGATGGAAAATACTAGATAATGAACTCCCTATATAAAACCCAACCCACTAAAACTACCCATTAAAAACACACAGACAAAAAAAAAAACTCAACATCCTCCTCCTTCTCTTACTGTGTTCGACAACCACACCACCAAAACCACCAAAAATCTTTAATCTTGACTCCTAAATCACTTCCATTCAATCCTAAACCACTTCTACACTAATTCCTATCATCCTTTTCAAGATTTAATCAACATGCAAGATTTTTATCAAGATTCTTGATTTTATTGATCTTTGATTTTTAAGGGTTTGATCAAATTGAGTGCAATTGGTGTTACAAGGGATTGATTTTAAGTGTTTTTAACAAGTTTGGTGAAGCAAATTAAAAATTTCGGGTCTCCTTTGTTCCTTGTGGTGCTCGGCCAAGTATCAAACCCAAAGGGGTTTGATATTGATTGATTTCCTTCTATGATTCTTTTGAGTATATATCAATCCTATTATTATTGTTGATTATACCTTATATATATGCATGCATGTTAATTTTAGGTCAATTAGGAATCCATGAAAAATTGTGAAAAGAAGGGAATTGTTGGATTATGAATGTTGTGGGTAATCAATTAGGTTTAGTGGAATTTATAGGTTAGTTTGAGATTGTGGAATGTGAATTTGGTGCGAAAAAATGAAGATTTGATAGGGTTTTATAACCCTCAATTAGACCAGAAAGTTTAGGTTAGTTTGGCCGTGATTTTATGTGTTGTAATCTGAGATTTTAGTGAATAAAATTGAAGATTCGTTCAAACGATACGTTTTGGTATAAATTAGAGCTTCTAACTCTTAAAAACGAAAAAATTATCGCCAATTCTAGTTAGGAAATGGTTTCGCAATTTCATGAAAATGACAGCTTTTATATCCGAATTTGGGTCAACTTTGCGATGTTATAATATTGGTCATGCCAAAAGATTTTCTAGGTTTTCAGGACCCTAAAGTTATCTACTTCGAGTCTACTTTCAAACGAACTAGGCCTCGTCGATTTTTAAGAATTATAAAATTAGTACAAAACCTTTGTACAAGATTAAGTGTTAAAACTGTGTAGGCTGTCCAGAAATTCGATTGTAAAGATGCAGTGAGCAGGCGGGTCAAAACTTAATATTTTTGACGAAATTTAAACTGGAGATTGTACATGATGTGTGTGACCTCCTGTATTTTTTTCAGATTTTTATAAAATGTTTAAGGGTGCTTGCTGTTGCCAAACCATTTGATAACTATCTGCATGCCTGTTTATAAAACTAGTTATAGAGTAGATAGTATTTTACGAAAGGTAAAACTTGCTTAGAATCTGGGGCAAACATAGTAGTAAGTCAACATACATAGGAACCTGGAGATGGAGTATAAGCAAGTGTTGAGGTCGTTTGGCAAGTCGTTAAGCGATAACTAGTTGCTAGTAAAACGACGAAATTTTCAAAAAATGGATAACAAGTGGAAATATAAAGCGAAGGAGTATCTCGTGTATACCAAAGTAAGAAGTGAAGTGTAGTCTCATGGATTTCTAATGTACGAATTGACATGCATATAACGTAATTACAATGGGTTGCATATTTTACATAACTGAATATTAAAAATATATTATTATTAATAGGTCGCGGTTGAGATTTGTCATCGCCGCTTTTCTTCGTTACTTTCATCTCGGTATCTCCACTTTGGTGAGTTTCTCACATTCCCCTTTTTACATGTTTTAAATGTTTTGGGGTGGAAAGCATGATGTGTCGTTTGTTATGAAATTACTTTTAAGTAATTAATCTTTTGAGCACAATTGAACTTGAACTTGTTTTGAACGTATGGAACTTGATTTGAACTTGTTGAAATTTGGAAACGTGTTGAACTTGTACTTGGTATGTATGTTGTTGTATGCTTGGAACCCGCCACTACTTTTAACTCATTTTCCCCCTCAACGGGATTGAGATGTTAGTACTTATGGATAGCGTTATTAGGAGATTAGCCCCTCCTCACTCCCCGCACAAGGGTGCATAGTACTAAGTGTTTGTGCCACACTATACAACTAGAACTTGATTGGATGTTGGAACGGTTAGGCTGAATACGTTTAAGTAGTGCCTCGCATAATCACTATAGCATACATATACATTGATTTGTTTGGACTCTTAACTTATTTGGAAACTGTTTTTTGGTTTGAACAACTGTTTTTGATAACTTAGCATTGAGTTGGCAAACTTTTATCGGACATCTACTCTTTATTTAAAACTACATTTTTATGTATAAAATCTTGTGAGCTCACCAACTATTTCGATAGTTGACCATTTTATCAGGCTTTTCAGGTTACGTTCCTAAGGTGGAAACTTAGAGCCGTGTTTTCAGTTATTGTCAAGACATCTACATAATTGCAAGAATCATGTCTTTTGAATATCCATGTTCGGATAGAAACAACTTATGATGTTTCATGTACTTTTAAACTTGTACTTTGTGATGTTGTAATTCGGATAACTTTCTTTGGTTTAAATACATGTCTGGTGTTTTATCTATCACCTTGTGTGATGTTTATTGATATGTTACACCTCGCGTTTCCGCCTTGGTGGGGTGTGACAGATTGGTAATCAGAGCCTAAGGTTATAGAGAATGCCGATTTTTCAAAAATAAAAATCCGAACTATAACAAAAATGATTTTTCTTTTTCTAAAAACACCGAACATGAAACGAGTCGACTAGTCCGAGTGGTTGCATCATTAGACCTAAATTAGACATAACTTGATCAACTATGTCTAATTCAGGGAGTATCATGCAACACTGGGTATAGTCATTATTTTAAACAAGTTTAAAAACCGACTTTCCACTTTAGTCACTGAAAAGCATACTAGGAATTATATGCATCGTACATCATTTACCTTTAGATGTCCACTATTTGATTTTAGTACATCATGCTTATGTTGATTAATCTATTTATGTTCTGAGTTTGCTTTCACACCGGTTACTGTCGTTATAGTGTCACACTGTCCCTAAGCACCTTGTTATTAAGGACACCATTATTGTCATAATATGTCTCATAGATCGTCTTCGCGCGCTAATGATTTCGCGATTGAGTCGTGACGTGCACCTAAATACTTTTCGTATCTTTACCCTGCAATAAGAACTTGAGGAGGACTCGTTGATAGATTCCGAGTCAGAGTCCGAGGCGGGCAGCAGGTGAACTACGTATGCACGACATGTAGACACGTTCATTTTTTTTCGCTATTAGAGCTACATCGACCTATATTTTGGTCACGTCTCCATTTTATTTCGACATGCTATTAAGCCAACCGTTTTGGCTTCTAATGTAAGCATTCTTTGCTTGTTCGCAAACACTGTGTTTAGTGATTCAAGATTTTGTTTCTAAGAGACCCCAAAGTTGAGTTAATTTTTCAAAAACATTGGGTCTTTTACCAACTTCTACTTTGATTTCATGACAGTTATTGTTTGTTGAGTTGTGAAATTAAGATTCAAGTTGCCATTTGGCTTAAGACCTTTAAAGAATTCACTCGAGGATGTGCGAGGCTTGGATGATTTGATGGATACTCAAATGACATGGATACAACGCGACTATAGAGAGACTAGGGTTGAAAGCAGAAATGTGCGTTGTTTTGTCCTTACCCTACCGTGCGTATTGCAAACGATTATTTCTCATCCACTATGTGGATTGACATCGTTTTTATCGTGGAAACCTATTACTTAAACGTTTCATTCTTGAAGACGTTCGGTGAGAAGGATTACGTCATTAGTTGCCTTTGGAGCAACTCGCTTTGGAGTGTTACCACTCTAGTTGTTTGGTTGTATGACCATCGCATAGAAGACCCCTTTTGAGATAAAAGGATTGATACGAGAACGAGAACCTTATACTTGGTACTAGTTAATTGTGTAACCATGATAACAAGTTTCGTCCTGGCGTTCGTGTTTCGGAGATGGTACTTATTTGGACGAGTCAAAGTCCTTTGGTAACAAAACATGTATAAGTGAGATACTTTTTGAACACTTCTTTTAAAACGGGATGCACTAGCATTTTCCAAGGTTTCATCGTTTTAGCGTCAAAACTTATGTATTATAAGGTACATGTAAACATCAATTTTGTTGAATATATTTATTCAACCCGCGTTCGGAAAAAAATGTTTTTATTATCAAAAAATAAATTCTTTTGTATCAGTATCATTGTGTTTGGTTATTTTGACTTTAAATTCTTGGAAAACTTTATTATGACTTCAAATTTTAGAAATCCTTATTATGACAAAAAAAATTGAAAATAAAATAAATAAATAAATAAATACAATTTCTTTATTATGCGTTACTTGAAATATATTTTTTTAGTCAAAACCTTTTTATCACGATTTACGTTGAAAACCCAACTTCGTTGGAGGTTACTACGAAATACAAACTTTTGAAGACGTATCTTTTTGGATAACAATCATTATGGGAGAATTAAAACTACATATGTGAGAACGTTCATCTCTTTTCTCTATATAAACTTTCGTCACATCTCTGTTTGAATGAATGTTATTTTGTTACATATAAAGCTGCATCATATATATATATATGTATGCTACTCGAATTATACTTTGGTCAAAATAATTACTCAAATAAATGTGTGGATAATTTTTTTAAAACCATGCCTCCGAAAAGAAACACGCGCAACTCAGGAACGAATCATGGAAACCAATCAAGGCACATCCGTACCAAACAAACCTAGAGCAGATACGAGCTTTGTTCACTAGAAATTTGAGCCGTTAATCGATTTGACTCATAAGAAGTTAAAAGAGATGCTCTACTAAAATGCTAATGACCCTAAGTTGAAGCAAGAGAGATAAGGACGACTAAGTATGCAACACGCAAGGTTTCAGTTACAAGACATTCAAGTCTTATGGTGCTAAGGAATTCTTTGAAACTAAAAGAGCAGTTGGCCTGTTATCATAGTTGGAAGAAATGGAGGGTGTGCTCTACATTAGTAAGTGTCCTGCAGAAAGCCAAGTCGAATTCGCGACTTGTATGCTGCAAAGTCGCGCCTTAACTTGGTGGAACACACTAGTTTAGACAAGAGGTCGGGCAATTGCTATAGCCCAACCTTGGGAAGACCTAAAGAAGTTGTTGATGGAAAAATACTGTCCGGGTAATGCAATTAAGGAATTGAAGGAAGAGTTCTGGAATCATGTTATGATTGGAGCTGATGTTGACAAATACACAACCCGATTCCATGAGTTAGCTAGACTAGTGCCGCGCACGGTCGCTCCGTAAAGCAAGCATATTGATCGCTACATCCGGGGTCTAGCTTCTGCAATTAAGGGAAACAATGGAAACTAGGCCGTGGTAGAACTTTTGCCATTACTGCTAATGAAGCCCAGCAAGATCTGAACGTTGTGACGAGTGCTTTTTCTTTCATCGATCATTTTCTACTATAATATTCGATTCCGATGCCTATTTTAGTTTTATTTTTACCAACTTTTTTCCCTTGAATAACTCGAAACCCCGAATACAAAATTTAAATTGCTAACGGTCTAAAGTTAGAAACCAACAAGATTGTCCATGGATGTGGACTAGAACTAGAATGTCATACGTTCATCATCGACTCGATTCCTTTTGGACATGGTAGTTTCGTCGTGAACGTAGGAATGGATTAGTTATCAAGGCCTAGAGCTAAGATAGTTTGTTATGAGAAAATTCTCCAAATCCCGTTATCTAACAGAGAGATTTTGGAAGTTCATGGAGAACGGCCCGAAAGAAACCTGAAACAGTTGAAAACCATGAAAGTGAACGAGCCGAAACTCGAAGACATCCCTGTTGTACTTGAATTCCCTGGCATGTTTCTAGAAGATTTATCAAGGTTACCCCCATCTCGCGAAGTAGAATTTCGCATAGATCTTATTCCTGGAGCTATGCATGTTGCAAAATCACCTTATCGTTTGGCACCTACGGAATTACAAGAGCTGTCAAACCAACTTAAGGAGCTTCAAGACAAAGGTTTCATACGACCTAGCTCTTCACTTTGGGGAGCCCCAGTCTTGTTTGCTAAGAAGAAGGATGGTTCGTTCCGTATGTGTATAGACTATCGAGAGCTGAACAAGCTAACTATCAAGAACTGCTACCCTCTTCCTAGGATCGATGACATGTTCGACCAACTGCAAGGGTCACAGTATTTCTTGAAAATAGACCTTTGATCTGGATATCATTAGTTGAGAGTACGCGAAGAAGATATTCCCCAAAAAAACTACATTCAGGACGAGGTACAGACATTTTGAATTCATGGACATGCCCTT
>BQNB010176341.1:0-13072 GCA_026074375.1 Tanacetum coccineum
TTGACAATGGCACCTATGACATTATTTGAGCGAGTCATGCGTCCTCTTGCTCTAAGACAAACTCGACGACCTCAAAGTGATCATGGCAACGCACGCCATTTCGTCTCTTCTTCATCCTCTCATCATCAAGGCACGTTATCTCATCAACATGATGATGATGATGATGATGATGATGATGTCGAAACTTCTCGAGCAAGTACTCCATCTCCTACCACCTATCTTAACTCTCTTCATCCACTCGACTACCAAAACTACCATATGCCTTCCTCTTCTGAGCAAACCGATGAAACTCTCTTTGCACGACAAACCACATTGCTCAACCAAACACAACGAATGCATGAGGAGATGCACGGAGGGCTCAAGTCATTTGGAAAGGCATTAAAAGGAGTGTTTAGCAAGAAGAAGAAGTGAAGACATAGGAGAGAAATTAGATAGATAGCTAAATGTGGTTTAAGACAATTTTTAACTTGATTATGTGTATGTTCTAAACAACTTGTGTGGTGATAATCTGATTTATTCGGAAAGACTTGGTTATTAGTTATCTTTAGATACTTATTTGCTATGATGATTTAAACCTTTGGTTGTTTTGTTTAATTAACTAATTATGCTACTTTGATTTCATGATTTAATGTGTTTATTACATGCTATATGATTAAATATGCTCATAAAACTCAATAGGGCTTGCTGCAAATAACCACCAAAACAAAAATACTCTCAAAAAAATTCTGACAAAAATTGCTTTTCTGTGAAAAATGGATACCAGCAAAGGGCGGCCCCCTTAATTCATAACGGGCGGCCCCCTTATCTTTAAGGGTACCGACCCCTAATTAAGGACCGCCCTAGCAGATCACGGGTAAAACAGTATTTCTCTTGCTTAATGACCCTCTTTTACCTAGTCTCATCTATCTTTGCCCAGAATGCTCAAACATAATTTGGAATAACTTAAACTAATTCAAACTCATTCCATTTTCAAACCATTTCCTTCCCATAAATCCCCTCCAAGTGATCATCTCTAATACATCATCTTCTTCATCATTCATCAACCATTATCAACATCTATGGCATCACCTCAAGCTTCCATTTGCAAACCATCCAAGAAACCTAAATTCACAATTATACCACCTAAAGAACTCTTTATTGACTTGACAAAAGAAGACACTACAACCCCATCTACCAAGTTTCATGTCTTATCACCAAGTGCTCCTAATGCACCCTCTAAAACACCATTCACAAAAGACACATCATCTTCATCCATTGACTACACACGACATTGAATCCTGTTCCCATTGTCTTTATCGTCTTTGCCATCATGCGATCTTTTGTGCCTTTGACCAACATGCTCATTATAACTTATATGCATTATCTTGAAAGCTTAAATCAGAATTTGCGGAATGTCTTTGTCCTTAAATCTGAGCTTTATAGATATATTGTCTTCGTAGATTGAAGCATTTGAATGGATTAGGTTGCCGTACCACCGTTTTGACCTGCAAGGTTAACGTTAGTGATAAAACAGAGACAAATTGATTTAAAAATCAATCGACGTCCACTCGTTAAAATAGTTTTTTATTGTAACACATCGAAGTGTTCACTGATTTTATTGTTTTTATCAAAATTCATCAACCGTCAATTCATTTACTGGACCAAATCGATATCCAGTTGTCACAAGTTTGATTCATATAGAATCTCGCAAGTCACCTACCACAGTGCTGTTTGATGATGACACTGGAAGGATTTCCATTCGTCATTGTGAATACATTAGTATCACTCGGATGTTCTGGCAAATATCACAATGATATTGCGTAGGACTCTTGATAACAGCTTGTGAACCTGATGATGTTCAACAAGTGTTTGAAATGGAATGTGTCCTAGCGAGATTTTGATTGATCTCTTGGCTTTAGACTCGATTAGTGCATTTTGGTTTTTGGTACTCGGAGGCTGGAGCATATTGCCACCTATTCAATATCAACGATCTCGAAATGAGATGTCAATAGATCACGTGTGTATCTCCGTGACAAATGAGACAAGTTTCTGTTGAGAGAAACCCGAATGGCTGGGAAGGGTTGTGCATTGCATCACTGGGTCCATGATGTCGTTTTCAATGTCAGCAATCAACTTGTGATTCTGACAGCATATGTATTGACCCGGTTTCTGCCTTAAGTTGTGTGGAGGGCTTCTTTCTTTAGACCCTTTATCCATACATTTCTTTTTAATTCTTCAACGCCTTCAATGCTTACCAAGACGTCATTACTAACACCTTGTTGTGATTGTTCCAGTGTTAGCTCAATCTTAGTCGACATTATTCCCATATACATTCATCTCCAATCATACCTAAGGACTGCTATTTCTAACTTTGGATTATCCTTGGGTAGATCCTCCGGTTCTGGTTGGATCATAGGATTGATTCCTAACCTAACCACCTTATGACTTCAGAATCGTCGTGAAATTAAGATGTTGTTGGGTATAAGATAGAACCATTAAACCTTTTCAGCACATTGAGTTCCACTTCATAACCCGAACCACGAAACAAGAAAAGAGAAGAGAGAGAGAGACGAAATAGAGAGAGAGTAGAGAGAGAGATTTTAAGGGGACCTATAACAACCCGAGTTTCACGACGCGTATAACGATCGCAAATTCGACGTCATAATTATTATTTTATAAATTCGTGTGAGCAAACGTCGACATTTAAATTTTAATTTGTCGTAAATAATTATTTTCGTATTTTTATTACGAACGGAAATTTAAAATATTTATTTTTGACATTTTGCGAGTCACGTTTGACCGCGCGTTCGTTAAACGTTTTAAGCTACGTAAAAAATTTTGACGCATCTCGTTATTATTTTTAGGATCGTAAATTAATTATTTATATAAATGTCGTCATTATGTTCCTTGACTTGAGTCGGATTCGTGTTTTAAAATGTACACATTTTATTAAATGTTTTAAACCAAGAAAAAGATGACGGAAGTAAAAATGGTCTCGAAAGTATAATCCCGAGCCACGGTAGTTGGTTTTTATTTAAGTAAAAGTGTGGAGTGTCAAAAATATAAAACAAGAAAAGAGGGGAGGACTAAATGTGTCAAGTGGCCAAAAGTGCCATAGTATATATATATGTAACACCCCCAAAATGGGTCGCAGCGGAATATGGATCCGGAGCATGTTACATTGAAATCAACAACACAAGATATATATAAGAACGACACAAAAGTCGTTTAGATGATACATTGGATTTAAAAAAAAGACATATTACAAAGCTTATAGCTTTACTTGTTCTTTTGTTTTCATTTACCAAAAGACAACATAGATTTCCCAAAAAAATGATGCACATAAGTCTTTAAAGTTACAATGCAAGACATAATCCAAAGCATCCCTGGCATCTCGATGACTAAATGACACTCATGGAAAACATTGCTTTAAAAAAATACCGGCAACAAAATTGTTGGTGATTTATAGGTTTATGTATTTATATTATGACAGGACTCGCAAGATTTTCCCGTTGATGTTCAACTAGGGAGATGCCAACATTCACAAAACCAGATTATTGTTGCACTAAGCCATTACGCCGAAGCTCAACCTATATTTGCCTATTTATAGCAGTTATTTGCCACGTTTAAGAGTTGTACCCCAACATCAAGTCCGCATGGTCAACGTTCGTTCTTAGTGATAGCTAATCTATCAAACCGGGAGTGGGTTATTCCCAATTAGATTATTTATATCATTCGCGCTCATATTAGTAATTCACAACTACATCTATGCAATTAAACAGTTCTGAATAATGGGATCAGGAGGGTTATCGCAACTTAGGCAATCACATAATCAATATATTACTTTCAACCACTTGCGTCCATTTATAAATCAGGCATGTTTCCACCCAAATCATTTCAAATCAGTAAAACTGTAAAAGTGGGGCTATGAACTCACCTTGAGTACAGATAGCTCAAATAATTACAGATAAAATGTCACGCAAGACGTTTAAATGCAACCTATTTAATATTAAGGCTTTTAAGTACAGAGTACTTAATTTAATTAACATTGTATATAATCTTTAGTTGTATACATCGTACTATCGTTGGCGATCATAATTAAAGAGGTCATGACATGACGTTACGAGGGAGTTCTAGGGACACTTTATATCGTAAATCCAACAACTCATCGATACGCCATCGAGAGGCCTCATTATTGAAAACTCCCTAGTAATATAGAAATTTGTTAACCACTCAATATTATATATAGGCATAATCACCGACTAATCGTTATAGTAAAATAATATTTATAAAGTGAAAACGTTTATAAAATATACTTTTCGTATTAAAAATGACTAGTTTGGTGTTTTAAGCCCGTTGCTCGCGTTTCTTAAGTCCTCGTTTCGTATGTAGACGACCGATAAATTATTTACATTTTCAAGTTTTTAAGATTATGCGATGAATAGTAAAAATACTGTTCACAACTGCTCATTTGTCGTTTTAGGCTTTATTTGGCGGTAAATTGTATCGTAATAACTTAGTCGTTTTAATCCCGTATTTTAGTAGAATTCCTATCGAGTAGTTTTTGTTATTAAAAGAGGTATTCTATTTTATAAAGATAAATCCACTGATGAATAGTGATTTTTTACTGTTTCATAGTTTATAAATTACTTTTATAACTTTAATTATCAAAATGTCGTTAATTTACTCGTCTATAGTTCCGTTCTCAACGATTTCTTGTCGTTGTACGATTCTCGTAATCAAATGTTAATCATATTTTAGATGTTTTAAACTCAATGTTGCTGTAATGAATTAGTAACTTTTTATAAAAATGTTTTATAAAAGTATTTATAGTAGGTAAACTCGTTTTGAAGTATCTTTTTTGTTATAGATCGGTTTTTCAAGTTTCTTTCATTATGGAATCGTCATTGAGGCGCTATTATAATCTAAAAAAATATAACCTACTATCAAAATTGTATGTTGCGACAGCCTAAGTATTCATGGTTTAACTTATGAGAACCTTGTTTTTATGATTTATTAACTTAGTAGTTTACTATAAAAACTCTTGAATAACACATGTGACACTTGTCCTGTACTTATAATGAGGTTCAGATCATCCCCTAGTCCTTATAATTTCAGTTGTAACAAGTTTAAACCCTTTTACTTTCATCTATTTTCATATGTGAAGTTATGAAGAAACATTATAAAACCCTAATTTAAATAAACATGTTTATACTAATCATAATGTTAACCATACTTTTATTTTTTACTTTTCCCATGAATTTATAGGACCATTTGACATAAGTATAAGTGTATAAATTGATAAAACTCAAATAAGTGAACTCATTTTACATATTCAAAAAGTCATTAGTGGTGATTATGGCCTATATGTAACTAGTGATACATAAAATCATAAGAAATAAAAGTATATGGATTTAAGAAAACCTTAGTGATGTTGTAAGAGATGTGAAAATTAAGTTAAACCCGTGTTTAGATTCAAAAACAAAGCTTCCAAGCTTATAACCCTAGATTAGGTTTCCAAAACCCTAATCTTGCAATAACTTCTTAAAATCTTTTCAAAGCTTAGCCAACCCTTGAAACCTTCTTAGAATACCTTAAGTATGTTGTGTATATGCTTGTATAAACTTAGAAAATCAAAGTATGGATTTGATTGTATGGCTTATTTATGCCGTGAGATTTGAGGTGTAAAAGAGAGAAGAAAAATGAAGTTTTATGTTAAGTATAAAGAGTATGCAACTTACTCATGCATGCAAGCCTATTTATAGTATAAATATCTTGCTAACTTAACCATGGTTACTTTCTAACCCTAGGTTAAGTTAACATGACAAGTTGGTAAAAGGTGTAAGAGTTTTGTCTTTTAAATATCTAGATATTCTTGCAAAGTGATGACTCTTGTTCTCATCTTCTAATTTTCGGCATATTATGTATATAAGTGATGTTATATTTATTATTTTGAGTATTGGGTATAATCGTGGGTATTTGTTTAGGCGTAGTTAGGTTTTAGAACTTCCGGGTATGCCTAAACGTATTTTATTATGAAAGTAAGGCATTTTACGTAGCTTGATAAAATAAGATGAACAAAGTTATTAATTATCTCATAATAATCATATATCTCTTGCTTGATGCAAACATTTTAATCGTTTAATGCCGTTTTCATTGTTTGAATCATTTGCAGGTCTTCGCGAATTTAACTCTTAACGTTTACGGTTTAAGTGAAACACGCGTTAAAATCCCTAAAAATAAATTATGAATTTCTAATGTTCATTACAAATACGACCTAAAATTCGAAGGTGTATAGTCTCCCCCAGTTAGCTGAGCACTTGTCCTTCAAGGCTTTAAGACGCAGCCACTTGACGACGGCCACGGGTCTTTGAGAACAAAATGCGAGTATTTTCTTCTGGAATTGATATGCGCGTTCCCATTTGTAAACTCTGGACCTCTCTTGGAGTTCAATTTGAACCTTTGAATAATGGGATATGGCTTCGCTTTATCGTTTTTTGACCTAACGATCTGTGATCTATATCGTTCTCTCGAGAACTGATGTTGTCATCAAAATGAAGTCCATCCAACGGAACGGCTAAGGGTTCGTCGGCATGACACTTCTTTAAGTTTTAGACACGTGAAATGTTTTATGAACTCTGCTCGCTCCGCGGTAGATCAGCTTGTATGCAACGTCTCCATACCTTTTTATCTACCATGAATGGTCAACAAACCTGGGTTTTATATTTCCCTCGTTGCCAAAACGTACAACTCCTTTCAAGGCGAAACCTTGAGCATCACTTTATCTCCAACCTCAAACTCCATTGGCTTACGCTTTAAATCAGCGTAGCTCTTTTGCCTATCACGAGCGGCTTGCATCCTTTGTTTAACTTGAATGATCTTCTCTGTTGTCTCTTGAACGATCTCTGGGCCGGTGAGTTGAACTTCTCCAACTAGCCCAACAAAACAGTAGCGAACGACACTTTTTAACGTAAAAGTGCTCAAAGGTGCAGCATTAATGCTGCTGATAACTGTGTTATGTATGGAAAACTCGACCATGGAAATGTTTAAACCCCCTCCACCATTCCAAAAGTCGATCTCTCAGCACGAAGCATATCTTCGGAGAGTTGATAAGGTGCTCTCGCTTTTGTCCGTCAGTTTGAGATGATATGCCGTATTCCTATCTTAAACCTTGTACCCCAATGCCTTCTGAAGTGACCTCCAGAATTCAATGCAAAACCTAGGGTTCACGGATCACAATTGATATCGAGACGGTTATTCGTATGCCTTGATACTACAAAAAAAAGAATTCTTTCAGGTACAATTTGCTTAGCTTCTCCAGAGGGTCAGTTTCTTTCATGGGTAAAAGATTGTGACTTTGTAAGACGGGTCTAAACGATTACCCAAAGGTGGTATACCTTGTGTTGATCTTAGAAGCTTTTGTCAAAATCCATCGTGATATTTGTCCTACTTCATTGGAGGTCTTTCGGGTGTGTACCAACAAACCCGAGTGTCTCTATGTTCAGGCCTTGACCTTAGCACGGTCAAGCAATTGCTAACTAGGTGGCGATGATCAGCTTTCATATTGGGCCACCAATATAGCTTCTTTACGTCTGGGTACATTTTCTCGGACACCTTGGATGGATAGATAATACTGCGATTTGTGGGACTCGTGCATGGATCACAGGCGCAAAATCGCCATAACATGGTACCTAAACTTCTGCCATTGAGGGCATAAGGTCCATCCTGTACGAGGTTCCAACTTTTCCGTTCTAATTGCCTCTGGATATTGAGCATTTTCAATCAGCATACCTCCAACATCCTCACTCTTGATGTTTTTTGGTTTCCGTGCTTCAGTCTGAGCATTCAAGATTTGCTTTTAGGAAAGATCCAAGCCAATGTCATGACTAAGCTCGAACTCTTAACGTTGGTTCCCGTTCCTTTCCTGCTAAAGCCTCAGGCAACGACATTGCCTTCCCTGGGTGATAGACGAATATCGCAATCGTAATCACTAAGCAACTCTAAACATCGGGCGTTTGTCGATGTTCAATTCCTTATGATTAAAGGAATAGCTTGTAAACTCTTAGGATCTGTGACAGTCCATTACCTTTGGTACTAAAGATAGTGCCTCCAAATTTTTTAGATGCGACAACACTACTGCTCCAAGTTCCAGATCTATGAGTTGTATAGTTTTTCTCATGGATATTGTAACTGGCGTTGATGCATAAGAATTCATTCTTTTCCCTTTGCATCAACACAGCGTCCAACCCTTCTTCGAAGCATCGCATTGTATATACGATAAATCTTCATTCCTTTCTCGGGGTAAAGCCATAAATTTTGGTGCACTACACAACTCGCTTCAATAACTGGAACGCTGATTCTTGTTTATTGTCACCCTACTCAAACTTGACTTCTTTTGATGTGAGCTTAGGTCTATTGGTTTGGCGATCTTTGAAAACCATTCACTTGAATAGCCGTTATTACCCAGCAAGACCTAAAAATTGACGAATCTCCGTTGGTGTTTTAGGAGATGCCCAATCTTTAATGGATTCGATCTTGGCGGGGTCCACGTGAATGCCTTTACTATCAATCACGTGACCAAGGAATTGTACCTTGGGAATCCAAAATTCACATTTAGAAATTTTGTTACAACTCCTCTTTCTTCTAAACAACTCCAATATATCTTCAGATGCTCTTCGTGTCTCTTGTCTGTTCTTTGGAATAGATCAAAATATCGTCATAAGACAATTACGAAATCTTGTCCAGATAAGGTTGGACACTCGGTTCTGGGTCATAAACACAGCAGGTGCGTTGGTCAAACCAAAACGGCCAGAACTATGGAATTCATAATCGTCATATCGGTTATGAAGGCAGTCTTCAGAGACGTCTTCTTCTCGAACCTTTCAAATGGTGATAACCTGTCCTCTAGGTCAATTTTTGAGTCTAACACGCCTTGAAGTTGAATCGGATAATCATCGATTCTTGGTAGCGGATAACGGTTCTTCACTGTTAGTTTGTTTAGTTCCCGATTAATCTATGCACATCCGTAACGATCCATCTTTCTTTTGACATATAGGAACTGGAGCTCCCCATGGTGACGAAATAAATAGGTCTTTATAAAGCCTTTGTCGGTAAAGCTCTTGTGGTTGATCCGGCAATTCTTTCATTTCTTGATGGTGGCAATCGATAAGGTGCCCGTGCTACAGGTGCAGAACCAGGATTGGTACTAGATCGATGTGAAATTTCTATTGTTGGTAGGTGGAAGGACCCTGGCAAGTCTCGGGAAATTACTTCGGGAAGGAAAAATTTTTGACGATCGGTACATCTTGCAGTTGCTTCTTCTTCGACTTGGTATCAGGCCTCCTTGATGGTAAGATGTGCCAAAATGATGGTGACATCTTGACAGCGATATTCTGGGCCTTGGTGCTACGAGATGATGTTTATCGTGTCCGCCATTTATTTCTACTTCCGTCTCCATGAAAATTAAGATTTCGACTCCCAATGGAATTCGACTACGAATTTTCTTAGCAAAGTCAATAACGGCTGGTTTTTTTTTGTCTTCTTAAAACAGTCTATGCCAATTATGATGTCATGTGTACCCATTTCAACTAGGAATTCTAGGTCGACGTGAAACGGTATGGTTTAGAATAATGTAACGTGCACCCCAGTAATACCGTAATCTTATTTAACCCATATTACTCTACCCATCAGCTATTCAACGTTAATAACCATGATCTTATGTAGTGGGGGACTTTATAATCAAAGCACTAAATGAGTAGGACACGATACTTCTATCTGCACCAGTATCATATAAATTGGAAGCAAAACGGGTTGTTTAGGAGAAAAATGTACCAGTCACAACGTGTTGTCTGGGTTTTAGGTTTTGCCCTGCACTCCCACTGCATAAGCCCTTGGCTACACCGTTAACCATTTCCCTGATTCTTGTGCTTCTCCACTGGGGAGTTGTCCTGTTAGTGGCCTGGAGCCCACACACTCAAAGCAAATGGATGGCATTGTATTTGCCCACTTGGGCTCTGTGGTTGTTGTTGATACGGGGAGTTGTTGTTATTGTTAATGGTGGTTGTTGGTTATGTTTGCAAGTCAGCGGCCGGGCTCCTACAGTCCTTGGCCAGGTGGCCAGGCTTCTTGCAGTTAGTGCATGGTGGTGTACAAGGACCGTAATGGTTGAAGTTACACTTGGGACATCGAGGTTTATCCCCCTCATACCCGGTCTTTATCAACCTATTCCCTGGGCAGCATAGGCCCTGCCTGTGTTCTGCCTTTTGTTTGGTTGTTGGTTTTGGTTATATCGAGGAGCGTCCTCAAACTTCCTCTTGTTTTCCGTCTGTTTCTCAGCCAAAGTGTTAATCCTCCTATCCATCAATTCAGTTGCCATCTCAATAGCCTCCTGCATGGTCTTTGGCTTCGATGCCACAACACTTGAATAAATCGAGTCGGGCATCCCACCGACATATCTTTCAATTTTGTCAGTCTCTTCAGGGAACATCCTGTCACTCAGCAATGCTAGCTCCTGAAATCGTTGGTTGTAGGCTACCACATCGGTGCCTTGTACTTTTAGGTTCCACAACTCTATCTCAATCTTCTTGATTTCATTCCTCGGACAATATTTAGTTGTCATCTTCTTCTTCAGTAGACCACGTCATTGGCATATGCCACTAATTGGCATGTCTAGCATGTGAGTTCCACATGTCTTAGAGCAGTTCCCATAAGAGTACAAGTGGGAAGGAATACTCACTTGATTTATCCACAGTGCGTTAACTTATGCGAAACACGGGTTTCAATCCATCTAAACCACTGGTCAAGCTGAACACTCCTTTCTGTACTTGAAGAATAAGGGTTGACATTTCATGAAGTCTTGATAGGTGCACTCCCGAACGGTGCGTTCATTCCTTCTTGCACCAGTTCCCGAGGTATGGCTATCATCGCCATTTCGGGTCGTGGCACGTGCTGCCAACACAGCAGTGACACCCTCGTCGATCATGGCCTGCAGTTGGGCATTGGTGACCGAAGTGGTGGTAGTAGGGTTTGTGACTGGTGGGGGAGTTGTGGTGACTGGTGGGGGAGTCGCGGTGACTGGCCTTGACCTCGTGGTTCTTGTGGGCCTTCCTCTTGGTGCCATTTTCTTAAATCACAAGAACACATAACACCAGTTAGATTTCAAAAAAAAAATCTTAACCATAACCCGATGTATACATAATGAATAAAACGAGATCACAACACATGGTGAAATACACAACAGTATTGAAATTAACAAATCGACATTCATTCATAAAAAAAATTCGATTTCATATACAACATAATCCAACCTTTTCATATATAACTTGGGAAAATAATACATGATTGGTTTAAATACAAACGATCACAACACTTAGGTTACAAGACAAAATAACCTAAAGCCATACTAGCCGAGATATACTCGTAATACTTAGTAGGCTGTACAAAGTAGCCGATACATGAACAAAAGACCTAAACAGAGTAGCAAAAAAAAAATCTATACAGAGTAGCTAGACAAAACAAAAGATCTATACAGTCTGCTAGCTGGGGATAACCCATAATACTTAACAGACTGTACAGTAGCTACAGCCATAACACCGTCTAAGAACTGCTACCGGCCTCCTCTGGTAGCTCTGGCTCTGCAGGATCCTTAGCAGGTCCCTGCTGTCTCTGTAGCTCGGTCATCTGAGCCTTGAGGCTCTTCACTATCTTTAGGGTCTCTGCTAACTGCCTCTGCCTCCGATAGTCTGCTTTCAGCAGCTCTGAAATCACTGTCTGTCTCCTCTGGTCTGCTGCCCGTAACTCAACGATCTCGGACTGCTGAGTCACGACCGTAGTCCGCAGTGACATGCATCTCTCAGAAATGTACCTGAATCGAAGGTATCCATACGGACCGTGCCCATGCGGCACGCGAATAATCTGGCCTCCTCCGCTATCAGTAAGCGGGAAGGTGCGTCTGGGGAAGGGCCTATCACTGTCCAATCCTGGTGATCGGGCTCTAAGTAGCAGTCGGTCATACCCGTGCGTTATATAGCTGAGAGTATATGATCCTCATCTCTTGGTCAACAGTAGAAGACAACTCAATAACTCTCTGGTTGACCCCCTCTAGGGTGGTCGGTGCTATCTCCTAGATGGCTCCAACAAGATCATCATGTTTCCCTAATACCATTGCCTAACTCTCTTGGACATCTGGTTGTCTGGAGCGCCTCTAACATAACGTAATCCATAAGGTCTGCCTCAGCTGTGGTAGGTCCAAACTGCCGAGCAGCACCAGCTGCCGAACTCTCCCCGACCTCGCATCCAGGACCAGGAGTAGTACGACACGGCCTCTTACGATAGCGGGCCCTGGTAACAACCATCTCGGGTATCTCAGTCTCATGAAACAGGTTAGTGCATCTCTACTGTTGATCCAGCAGCTCGGATCCCAGAGGACCCTCAATATAAGTAGGGTTAATGGGTTGGTGGTGGGTGGTGGTATAGGTAATGGTGGAGAGGGTATCTGAGGAAGTGGTGATGAGTATGGAGAGAGAGGTGATGGTGGTGGAGTAGGTAAGGCTAACACTCTCTTAGTAACTTCCTCGGAGAGGAAAGGTGCCGGCGCCTGGGTTCGGATGGACATCCTAGCTGAATAAGCAACAGCTGCAGGCTCAGCTGGATAAGCAATGTATGGGTCCTGGTCAGCTGAATAAGCAACAGCTGCAGGCTCAGCAGGAGCTAAGTGCTCATCCTCTGCATCATCATCATCTCCTCTGTCAGCAGGATAGTCGGCTGGATCCTCCTCAGGATCCTCCTCGTCATCCTCCTCTAGGTCATCCTCAGGGTCGGACTCCGGTATATACCCTGGTGACTGATGAGTAGGTGAGTCAGCAGCAGGTAGTGGCTGCTCCTCAGCCAGGAATACCTTATCGTCCACCGGTAAGAACTCCAGGTAAACAAGCTCCGGAACAAAAGGTATGTAAATAGGTGAAGGTGGTGCCTGCTCTGGCTCCTCCGGGCCAGGTACGTAATCTGGTGATGGTGGAACCTCAAAAACAGGTACCTCGATTCCTGGTGACCCCATATCTAAATCGTCCTCAGATACTGATGTGTATGTAACCGT
>BQNB010176342.1:0-13072 GCA_026074375.1 Tanacetum coccineum
GTGGTCCCAACGAGGCGTGAATGGAGAATCGTGTTTGCGTTCGTGATCGCGTGATTTGAATAGTTCAAAGATTTTGATTTGGATTCTATTTCTACTAATGAAAATGCAAAAACATAAAAATACAAGTAAACAATTAAAAGCAATTAAAGATTTAAACGAAAAAAAACCTTAACGGGAATTAAAAATGCGACTTGAAAACCTAAATTATCAACT
Organism: Tanacetum coccineum; assembly: GCA_026074375.1. Classification (NCBI taxonomy): domain Eukaryota; kingdom Viridiplantae; phylum Streptophyta; class Magnoliopsida; order Asterales; family Asteraceae; genus Tanacetum; species Tanacetum coccineum. Next base: position 214 of record BQNB010176342.1, read on the forward strand.
TTTAACCTTAAAAATGCAAAAAAAAAAAAATTTAAAATCCTAAATGATTAAAAAAAATTTAGAAAAAAAAATTATTTTTTTGACTTTTATTTAATTTTTATGAATTAAAAACAGTTTTAATTTAAAAATATTATAAAAATATTAACCTAATTTAGAAAAATCTGAAAAATTTATGAAAAGTACTTCTAACTAGGGGTGGCAATTTCTGACCCGACCTGAAACCGACACGAAAATTAACAGGTTCGGGTTGAGTCTAATAGATTTTGGGTCGGGTTTGAGTCGACCCATCTGACCCATTTATTAAACAGGTTAGGTTTGGGTTGGGAATAAATTAATCGGGTCGACCCGCCAACCCGTTTAAGATTTTTTTTCTAAAATTAAAAATTATTTATATTTTATTATATGTGTTAAATGGGTTGACCCGTAAACCCGTTTAACCTATTTAACCCGTGTAATGTGCCAACTTATATATATAAAACGGGTTAAATGTGTCAACCCGAAACCCATTTAACCTATTCAACTCATGTAACCTATTTAACCCGCCAACCCAAGTATATATACGGGTTAAATAGGTCAGGTTCGGGTTATGTGTAAAATGGTTAGGGTTGACATAGCTGACCCGATTATTTAAATGGGTCAGGTTCAGATTGGGGTTTTCTGACCCACCAACCTGTCAACCTGAACCCGCCAACCCGAACCCGACCTGAATTGCCACCCCTAATCTCATCCAACGGTCTAGAATCATGATAATTAATTCATTGAGATGGTCCAATGAACTGCTGCCACGTTGCATCCTTTCAACATCATATTTCAAATGGCTGGCGCCCAGCCCATTTTTTGATAGTATGTTGTTATCCCAGACGGAAAAAGGCCCAGCCCACCCCTTTTTTGTCTTTACCCGTGATGGGTTTTAGGATATAGTTATAATTATAATTATAATATCTCACATTTTGTGATGATAGTTATAAGACTTTTGTCATTAGACGACCTCCCCTAATTGGTTAATCTGTTTTCAGAACCTGCGTCTAAATTTAACAACTCTTTTCAACCCACTGTCATACGTCGTGTATGATCATGTATCGTTAAACAAACATAGCTGCTACAGTCTCAAAACGGAAATAAGAATAGACGGATAAAGGATCGTATATTCACTATTTTCATACCGTTACTGATAAATATAAGAATTAATTAACTAAATTTGACTACAATGACTAACCCTTTTTTTCCTAATCTTTGACTACGATGTGCCTTTTTCTTGGCCGGTGGCTCGTGTCGGGTGCTTTCAGTGAGATATTCACTTGCCATATACTTTTCTAATTTCAAAGTTTGATCAAAGTCTATACTTATCAAAAAGATGTTTTAGCTTATAAATATGCTTCATAACAGAGTTATAAGAATGTTTAAGATCGAACTTGATTTTGGTAGTGTATATGAACGCATTTTTCAGATTAGAATTGCATCATTGTTACGAGTCATGTTTGCCGATCGATTAAGAAATACGGTTGACGATAAAAAGATATTTATTGCATCGCTTATTCTTTTACACCTGTACATGTCATGGTAGTAATCATCGATGTAATGATGATATATCATATTGAAAAGGTTGTCTCAACTATCTAGCAAGTTTAAAGTAAATTGCATGTATAATGCTAATGCTTTTAGGAAGTGATACGTTTTCCATCGTTAAAGTTGTATATTTATAAACAATGGCAAATAGAAGCTCAAAGATAATTCACGAAAATCATATTTTATATGGGTTAGGATAATCCACACGACAAAGTGATTCCTTTAGTCTAATTTATTCTACGTATAATTTTTTTATTATTATAAAATTACAAAACAGAAAATATAAAGAAAAAAAAGTTTGCTAAAAATTAAAGATAAAAATGGAAAATATACGAAATAAAAATTAATAAAAAAATATCTAATCCAGTAGAGATACGTGTCAAGATAAAATAAAAGGTGCGTCACAGATGTATGCGTAACAACACCATATTGAGTGAGTTGCTTTTGGAATTTAAATCGACATGCCAAGGTTCAAAAAGGATTTCCCAATTTGTCCTTTAATCGACATACTCCAATATCTAATAGTATACAGAAAGAAGGGTACTCACTAAGTAGTTACGGAAATGTTTAAAAAAATCACAATATATAACTATTATCGAAATGTTTTTAATTTTTATAATTTTGTTTATATTATAAAACTGTGAAACTGAAAATGCGGAATAAAAATTATAAAGTTTAACAAGTTAAAAGTATGAAACTGAAAAAAAATACGAAACAAAAACTAATAAAAGACTGTGTTGCACTGTAAACTGAGAGACAAAAAAACATGTTTTGTACCTTTTTGTAGTTTTTTTAGGATGCTACTATTGGTACCTCTTGGCCACTCAAAAGTACAAAAAAGGTACAAAAAACAATACAAATAGCTTCCTTTGTTCCCATATTTTATACAGTAATAACGCAATTTTAGTATTCATGTCCTGTGTCCGTATTTTATTAAAGTTATCATGAGCTTTGACTTGTTAAAACTTTATAATTTTTAATCCGCAATTTCAGATTCACAATTTATAATATTACAAAAATCCAAATATTTATTAAAAAAATTAAATAAGATAAAAAAATATAAAGATAAAACTTGGAGGGGGTACGAATGACATTAAAAAAGATATGGTAATTCTTAAGCTTTTTATTTTATTTTATGACGACAAGAAAGATACCAATAATAGCACGTATAATTTTATTATATAGCTGGATTAGAATGTGAACACTCACGATTTAGGCGCTATAATATTGTCTTCGCAATGTATTTTTTTTTTGTGACATATCACTTTTTGAGTGTCACGTAATGTCTTCCATACTTCTCAATGAAAAATCACAATAAGCAATAAAGAACATATCCAAGTGCAATTTGTAATCAAAAATGAAGGGTTTGTATGTTGTTTCTGTATTAATTCACAAAGGTTTAAGAAAAAGATAAAAATTTTCATTTCTTCGATCTATAGTAAACGCGACAAAGTTAAATATTGCGAATGTCTTATTAAATTCTTGAAGCAAAGTTTGTTATCTCTATAAACAAGAGAAATAACAAGTCACACTCAGTTTTATGAAGATGGGCAATAGAAGTCGTAGGACCTACTTTGTTGACATATATGTAAAATATTGAATGGCTCACCGATCGTGAATCTGAATTTGACTTAACTAAACATTTATATCTTTTAGGCAAATGTCGCAATCATATCGACGTTTTATGTGATTCTTCCACTATTAGTTTATCGTAAGTTTCATTTGAAAGCGTACATATGCTTTATGAATTTTTGTTACTATTATAACCTAGGATCACATATTTCAAGAGTACGCGAAAGAGAATAATAACATGGACTGTAACCAATTTTTCCAAAAGTGTGTACAATATTATATAACAAAATTGACATGCTAAAATACATGGATCGAGACCGAAGAATGATTTTTTATTTGACTTTTGTGAAAATAGTGATCTGAATTAACTACTGCCCTTCAAGACTTGGTTCATGGAGGTGAGGTGTGTCACAATGTGATTCACAAATATTTGACTCTGATTATAAAAGAAATTAACAAACAATACTCGCACGATGTCACAGAATCGGTACACAACAAAAGTTATTAAAAAGTATTCACCCCCACTACCTTATTTAAAACCATATTTATAATAACAGATTGCAAAATGTATTGACTATGTCATGCAAATCCATCTTATCTCTTTAAACTTAAATCTCGCACCATTCCAAAAAAAATTAAATTTTGTGATTGTACGTACATAATCTTTTTTAGTGCAAAGTACAATGCATAAATCAACTACACATTTCAACAATCAAATATCAATTTTATTACACTATCTTTTTTTTTAATTAATTTGAGCATGAAAAGTAAACATTTATTGTTGAATAGAACTCATAAAACACTATTTTTGAGAATGAGAAAGAATGAAAGGTTTTTTAAGCCGCTGAATAGAGGGTGAAAACTCACCTGACCCGTCCAACGTCACAATTACTTTCTCTCGCTAAATTTAAAACTCACCACAACTCACCATTAACCAGTAATAAAACCTCACCTAACAACTAAAAATCGACCTTTCTGCACATTTTTTATATTTGAACAACGTTATTTATAAAACTACAAAACCTTACTGCCCGTCCGTCTCAAAGAATTATAGTTCCGTCCCGACAAAAACACCATTTCAAAAAATGATAGTACTTTTCATACAACTTTTCTCTTTTATTACTTTTGACAGAATGTGACATTTTACCCTTAACTAATTAATAAGTTCTCTTTAAAATTTTGTAATAATAAATTCAAACAGAGGTAAAAGTAGAGCTTTGACAAGATTCCCTATCTATTATTAAGCAGTGGACAATACAAATTGGACATCCAAAAAAAGAACGTTAGACAATAAAAATGGGTACGAAGTGGGATTAACTATTTAGTAAACGAAAACTTAAGAATTAAATAAAAACGTAACAAAATTAAAAACATTTAGAGTTAATTATATGGTTCGATCCATAGTGGTTTAGGCACAAATCCCTAATTGATCCCTATCTTTTTTTTGCTTCGTTGATCCATATCTCAAACTATTGCGCAAACACCATCCACTCTCTATCTCCAATTGAGTGAAAAGTGAGCTTGTTAAACTCCCACCACCCACAGGGGTAGATTTTGTTCTTTTACAAGTTTTAAAAAACAGTTTAACTTATTATATAAGTACCAACCCCCGTCATTTCATATCACATCCCCTATTAAATAGTGTATTTGTCTGCCCCCCAATCTCTCTTATACTCACACACTTAACCAGACATCTTACTCATTACGTAACGATAATCGAATATACTTTCATGCAAATAGTAGCTTCCATAGCCATGTGTTCTATGCGTGCTATCAAGACGACATGATGTTTACGAGGCTTATGGTAATGTTAAAGTTGCGATTTTTTGATTTTTGTTTTACCTTTTTGTGGCTTTAAATTAAATGTCAATTGATTATGTTACACCATTATAAAATAGTTTAGTAGGAACCCTAATTTTAAGAATGTGCTCCAAAAACCATAATTTATCTTCTGTGATGATGTGATCTGTTTATTTAGCAACACAGAGACTCTTTTATTCATTGAATGGTTCATTATGCAGGTTGCTTAACTGAATCACCTGGTATGAGATTTAAAGTTAATGGTGAACTTTGCTTATTTGATTGCATTGATATGGATGAGTTCTTAGTCCATGACTTAATGAACACAGGTTAATAAAATAGGTTTTAGTGGTAAAAACATAATGATACCTTAGTAGACAGAGAGAAGGAGCTTTTATCTTAACATACACATTTATTACTAAATTTTTTGTCTATTGCAGTACTACAATTCAAAGGATCTTTCCATACAAATCAGGGACTCATACCAGCTATTTCACGCTCTTTCCAGCACAAACACATGTTTTGTCTCTTAGGCACTTTCAGAAAACATGAAGTTTAAAGTGGAGAGGAGCCTGCATACAAAAAGTAACTATGCGAAGGAGCTTAGTCAACTGCTTTGACAGTCAACCATACTTTGAAAGAGGTTATGGATGAACATGAAGGCTTTCAACAAAGAGAGCTATGAAATGACTAGCAAGATACCACCAAATCACTTGAGGCTAGATCACATCACTTCACTGGAGGTTAATATAAAGACTTGAATAAGATCATTTACATGTTACATTTTAGATACACTTTGCTAAATTAGGACAATTGTTTGACAGGGAGGGCTAAAACTGAATATCTAATTAAAACAACCTTTGTGAAGTATTTTTTAACAGTCCAGTTGGAAGATGGTAGGGAAGGCAATGCTAGAGAGATGTAACATAATGAAAGGGATTGTGGAATGTTAAGCAAGACTTATAGAGAAAAGTGATGGTCCTCTAACACCTACTGCAACCAGGTGCTATTTAATGTATTAAGCAGAAGCTAGTCAGTGCATTGAGCTAATTTCATAATGCAGGTAGTTTGTATAGGGTAACAGACAATATGGGAGTGAAGGTTTGTGGGTTGATGAATGTGAAAAACAGAACATGGTTCATTGCAGAAATGGGAGAATCACAGGAATGCCATGTAAACATGCATAGCTAATAATGAAATCATGGCATCGAACACATGTGAGGTGGTGGCTTGCTTTATAACATAAATGACCGTTCACTAACCACCCACCACCAATTGACAAAAAAATACTCTCTAACCCCATACACATGCCCCGCACCCGCAAGAAATAAAGGAGCCTCCAGTATCAAGGCAATCTACATGTAAACAAGTCTTCTATCAGGTCACCCACGTAAAATCCTATAATAGGCAAGATCATTGTGGGCCAAAACAACTCCAATCCCACCACCATCCAACCTCCACTCAACATACCACAGGTTTGCATACCACGCCAAGAACAAACAAGAGAGTCTCTGCTGGTGAGGATATTTAGATGTGGAAAAATGGAAAGCTGTCTAGGCATCAAAGACTGTGACATGTTGTTTAATGCAAATCCAAAGGCCACAACAAGAAATCTCACAGTCCAAGAAAGGAATCAGGCAAGGCAAACATATGCCGGGATCAGAGAGGAGGAGAGGAGATATCTTATCTTTTGAAAACAAAGTTAAAGGATTAGATTCTGGTGTCTACAATCCCCCCACCCCCCGAGCTGTACTCCCTCGCCAAAACCCCTGACCTATCCAGGCCCGAACCTGCTCCCGTCACACTGCTCCCCCACCATGCCCCACAGACCCGCCGCACAAGCAATCCACCCCCTTAAGAAGAGATAGGATCGAGGCCTCCGCCTCAGCACCTGCACCCCAAAACGGCCCCCCCCCAACGTGCATCATGATCACAAAAGCAGGTCAACATTGCAAAAAAGAAGTGAAGAGTACATTATTCTTGTCTGCACTTATTGTGTCTGTCTGTTAGCTGACTGTACTATGCAACAACATCATAACACTTTCATTTGCCATTTTGTGTCATGTAGCTGTAACATATGCAACCAAATAATATCCTTTAACTCAACTTATGTCTGTTTCGGTTTTGGATGAATAGAACCCACTTTTGACCATTAACTTTGTTTGTTGATTTACCATTATGTTGTAGACTTTTAATCTATTTTTTACCATTATGACCTAATACTAAACACAATTCAAGTGACAAGATTCATAATGCAACCAAACAAATAAGGTAATGAACAACAAATTCTACCCCAAACAAGGAATCACACCCAAACTTAAAACAAAATCCATTCTCCTGAACCACCAATCAAACATAGATTAATAAACGCATTCATTCATTACAGATTTTACCATCATTACAAAAAACACAAAATTGGGTTGCTTTTAACAATACGCACCACATAATATAACAAACCCATAAATCCAATGTTCTACAATACCCTACAGCCATACAACTAGTTAAAATAAAATTCTGACAACACCCACGATAAAATTTAGACCATGTAATGATCAGATTATTTCATGAACCTACACAGAGCCTCTTGAACTTCAGCAGACCTGAGGCTTGTAGATTAGTTAATATTCCTCAACTAGTCCCAGGTATGACGCGAGATTGATCGTTAGCACATGGGGGGTCCACCCAATCAATAAACCTACAATTCGAGCCCTAAAATATATGCAAAACAAATTTACTTACCCAATTTCAATGAATACCATTAAACCCTAAATAACAAATTTAGGGTTTCAAAAACTTTTATCACTAACAGACAAGATAGAAAGCGACGCCCTGGAACCTTGGTGGTCCAATGACGTACGAACCATAAGTCCGGTCCTATAAGGCTTAATTTCGGGTTTTTGGTCGGACCGGACCGGACCGAAGACCGAATTGGTCCAAAACCCCGGACCGTGGACCGGACCGCGGTCCGGTCGGTCCGGTTTTCCGGTCCGGTCCGGTCCACCGGTCTATTTGCTCAGCCCTAGATATAAGGGTGAAAAACTCACCTGACACGTCAGCGGCACATTAGCTTTCTCTCTTCAATTTTAAAACTCACCGTTCAACCATAATAAGAACTCACCTAACAACTAAAACTCACCTTACTCACCTTTTTTTATTTGAATATGTTTATTTATAAACTAAAAACGTAACTATTTACGTAAACGTAAACGTACGAAATTAATAAAAACATAAATTAAATTAAAAACTTTTATTCATAGATTAAAAACTTAAACGATACACAGATAAATAAAAACGATACGATACATAGATAAAGAAAAACTTAAACGTAAACTAATACTGCAAATTATACTTCGTCGTGATCTTTGCCCTTGCTTCATCCATTGCCAACCGCTGGTCCCCGGTCAAGTGATCGTATGGCTGGAGGTAAAACCTTATGTCTTCTTGTTGTGCTCGATACTCCTGAGTTGCAACCTCTTGTTTATGACATTCCACCTCCCTCATTTTGATCTCTATAAATGCTAAGCGTTCTGCTTTCTCCTGAGTTATCGTCTCGGTTACCATCAACCTAGCCAATGCATCGTCATTCATAGTTGACGATCCCGACGCTTTCGACCCTTTATTTTTCGCAGTAGCTCTCGCTTTGCACCTCATCTTTATCGACAACATTAGTATTCATATTAATACTAGCGTCCCCAGACTCTGTGTTGAACGAACTAGAACCAGATGACTTGTGTCTCTTACTACCTCCCTCAGACCATGTGTTGAAGTTTGGAAATGCTATTTCTTTAAATTTTGGACTATCTTTTAAAACATCCCAACAATGACGATATTTAAGGGGAGTCCGGTTTCAGTTTGATAGTGAATCATTGCCCTTTGAACGTAATCTTCGTATCCGGCTCCACTCTCCTGCGCCATACGCATGATGTTACCGTACACTCCACAAAACCGAACCACAGCCGGGCGCACCGTCTTCCATCTTTCCACCACCATATCGTACGTTCGACAACCAACCTTTTTTTTGCTCTCCATGTACTCCAAAACCTCACACCAAAAGCCATCTTTCTTCCTCGCATTACCATGCTTGCTATTTTCAGAAACGACAACCCAACCGTTAGCCAACACAATTTCTTTCTTAGTTGTCCACGCAATCTGTCGGGGTGCATTATCGGTTTGAATCGTTCTCTTTTGGCGGTTACGGGTTGGCTTATTCTTCTTCTTCGTTGGTGAGGTCGCGACTTGTTCACCCATTGCCTCGTGAGGATTGAGTTCTTGCCAATAACCGGTGTTTTCTTGTAAAGACTCCGAAAATTCCGGCGTGTACAAGTCTGCGATCAGAAATGCATTAATCGGAGAAATGGTTGGATCCGTACGTGGTTGTGATAACGAACCACCCATTTGGGTTTGTGAGATGTAGTCTTGGTGGCTAAATGGAAACGAGGAATGTTGGGACGAGTAATCATGAAACGCGTTTGGCTGTGACCCGAAACCGTGAAACCCGTATTGTTTCGGTGCCGGTGCCGGGTTTCGGTATGGTTGGTTTGGGTAAGGTTGGTGATAGTATGATTGTGGCCGTAATAAGTCCGGGTTCGGTGACAGGTTTCGGAGCGTAAACGTGCCATCGGGTGTTGGCGGATTGCTTCGGATGAGGTTTCTTGGTTGACGTTTGGTGGGTCGGGGAGTGTTTTGGTGAGACATTTTTTTAAAAATAAAATGGAGTGTGAAGTTTTTAGAGATATTGTATATAAATAAAAAGAGTTGTATATAAAAATGGGTGAAGTAGTGGGTATTTATAAGTAAAAATAGGTTTTTTTTTTAAGTTTATATATATATATATATATATAACGGTTAGACCTAAAAGAGGGGGGCACCAAATTCAAAACTCACACTAGGTGAGTAACTCACCTAATGCACACACAAAATGGCCAAAACTCATCGAGCAAAAAAGTGACTTTGCTGGGCGGCATAAGAACTCACGCGTGAGTTTGAACTCACTGCGGTGAGTTTGTTCTTATACCGTCCAACCTAAGAACCATAAGGGTTAAAGTTAAAAGATAAATCATGCATTATTAGTTGTATATATTAAGTTAGTTGGGTAGTTATTTGTAAGAGTTGGTCAAATATTTTTATGGTGCAATAAAATAAGGGTTTTTTTAAGTTGTTTTACGGTGGCACAAGCTTTAATGCATTAATCAAAATGAAATTATCATATTTATATGTTAGTTGATATTAATAGTTTCTTAAATTAACGATGTTTGTTAAATTTATCATTGTTTTATATAAAAATCAAGTTTTTTAAAGAAATAATTGTGTTTATTCAATTCTCTAAACTTGTGTCACCATGGCACAAGTTAGAAAACCCATATAATATATACGTTCTAACAAACTAAATGTAGCCATTAGATTTATATTTAGCATTTTCCAGATAATAAAAAAAATACTAAATTCTTTACGTAATATTTAAGACAAAAATGTTGTAACACCTTGAAATTTGGAGTTTTTGTTACTGATATTAAATAGCATTTTTATGAATGCAAAAAGTTATTAGAGTTTGTATTTAACGAAATAAGGACCTATAATGCATAATAGTTAACTAAAAAGATTCTTCAATGTAACGAAATTAACGATAGAGACTAACAGTGCAAAATATGGATTAAGGTGTTAAAGGACATAATTACCCTTATGGGATTATAACACAAAATTTGTAGAGATTAAATCCATTATGTATTTATGTGTTCCATACTTGGAACATAGAAGTGTTTAGCAGGGATTTGAGTTTAGTCCATTTCATTATTAAAAATTTACAGGGAATTCGAAAAGGAGGATTTGAAGATATTGTGTTTTTTTAAACATTATCGACTAAGATCTTCTTTAAGGTGAGTAAGGATATTATTAGTTTCATGATTATAGTTATGAGTGAATTTGGGGTTTTTATGTAAATCGGGTGTTATGATAACCCTAGCTTTAGTTAAGATGTTTTTGTGATCTAAAGATGAGTATGATATGTATGAAATCCGTTTTGAAGCATATTAGTAGAAATTAAGTTACATAATTAGTAAAGATTATGAAATGAGAATATGATAAGATAGTTATAATGATTAGTTCATGATTTGAAAGGAAGCGTTTGACACAATGCTTCATATAAACCAAGTTTAATAGTTAGAGAAGAAGCTTATGTGTATTATAAGAATAAGTAAACTCTAATGATGTTAGTGTGATTGTTATGTGTATAGGTTATCGTGAAAAGTAAAATGAGCGCATAAACTAATCGCAATGTGATTAACATATTAATCTAGCACGATTAGTAGTTTAGTTGTTGCCTACACATGAGTATGTTTCTAGTTATATGACTAGTGATAGATTATGGCAAGGAATGATATAGATGATTTATAGTTCATGTCATTATTAGTCGATATATTATATAGTGTTTATTATTATTTTGTAATGGCCCGTGGATATATATTAGTCCAAGCCTATATTATAGAATAATCTTTGTAGCTATGTATGTTTGGTTATTTTGATAATGAGAATCAAGGAAGTCATTAAAACTTCTAATATGGTATCAGAGCCAGTCTTTTTCTCCAAAAATCTCTCAAAAAAATATACGACTATCTCCCCCCCCCCCAATCTACCATCGACTATTCTTTTTCCCTTTTCTTCTAAAACCCTAATCACCACCATTCTCATGGCAACAAATTCATCGGATAACCAAGGTAAAAGTTCGAACCTACCGTAATTGTGTAATCTCTTTAACAAAGGCACATGTAGATTCGAGGACCGTTGCAAGTTCATACATGATCATCGGGGTCAGGCGGGCTTGACACCTAAAATCAACCGTGGAATGTCTTCTTCTTACGGTAGACAACACGCTTCTAATTTGGTTAATACCCTTAACCCTCCACCAGGTTTCTACAACACTCGACAAGTCCAACATCCTGGCCCAACTAACCAGCAGGCCCAACTTACCACCCCTACACCTCGTCATAACTCCTTAGTAGCCTACATCACCCCTAATTACTACTCAAATCCAACTCCCACTTACCAGGCCCATACCACACCACCTTATAATGTCTACCAGGCCCACTCTTCTCCTTCGGCCCAACAAGCACAACAACCTTTGGTTTATTCAGCCGAGCCAGGTTATCCAGCCCAAGCTGCCTACTCGGCCCAACCCACATCTCATGGTATACTCTGCCCTGCTCTCGGTTCATACCCTTCTTAGTCGACCTCGTTGCCGAGTGCGTTTAGCACTATGACACTTTTAGACCCTACTTGGATACAGGTGCATCTTCTTATTTAAATTCACACGCAAGTAGTTTAAGTACTATCTTTAATCAATGTTTATTCCCATCTGTTCACGTTAGTGACGGTAATTCTATTCCCGTCACTAACACCTGCCATAACATTATTCCCTTTGTTTATCGTCCCCTTCATCTGCATAATGTTCTTGTTACCCCCAATATAATTAAAAAACTCATTTCTTTACGTCAGTTTACTAGAGACAACAATTGCACTATTAATTTTGACACGTTTGGTTTTTCTGTGAAGGATTTCTTGACTCGTCATATCCTCCTTCGATGTGACAGCTCGGGCGATCTCTATCCAGTCACCAAGCCGTCAACCTCTCCTACTGCTTTCCTCTCAACTAGTGCATCCACGTGGCATCAACGCCTCGGTCACCTAGGTGATGAAGTGCTACGCTCTCTTGTCTCTCGTCAGTTTATTTCATGTAATAAAGAAAAGTCATCATATATTTGTCATGTGTGCCACCTTGGCAAACATATAAAGCTTTCATTTCATTCTTCAGATTCTATTGTTGAACATTGCTTTGATATTCTTCATTCTGATTTATGGACATCCCCCATTGTTAGTTCTAGTGGTTTTAAATATTATGTCTTATTTCTTGATCATTTTTCTCATTATC